>JAJPUD010004574.1:66968-79276 GCA_023553655.1 Myrmecobius fasciatus | reverse complement strand
CTTCCTCATTCTTCCCCAAGAACCCAAATGTTCCCATCTCCCTCTTCGTCACCCCTTCTCCAAGAACCCTCAGATGTTCCCATCTCCCTTTTCCTCACCCCTCCCCAAGAACTCAAGCCCATAGATGTTCTCCCCCTCCTCCAGGTGGTAAGGTAATTACAGGTGTTTGCAGAGAAGTGGAAGTGGCAGGTGGTGAGTAGCAGGGTGGAGAGGAGGGGAAGGAGCCAGTGAAGGGTGAAAGGAAAATATGAATAAGATACTACATAGAAACTGTTCTGCATTCTAAAAGCATGATTTCTTTAGTTCTCAGTCCCCTCCCACATCAGCCCCACCCAGTCTTTGAGGAACAAGGCCTACACTGTACCCAGAGGGTTCAATCCACACTGTGCCCAGAGGGTTCAATCCCATCTCCTCCCTATGCCCAACCAACTCTCCCCTACATTAGTATCATCCCCCCTTCTTCAGACCTAAAGAAGCCCACAGGCCTCCCAGCCTTGCTGGCCTCCCTTTAATACCCCTTTCCATCTTGCCCAGAGCTAATTCTGGGACAAATAAGTGTCAGAAAATCTGTAAGAGCCAGTTCAAGGTTGCCCTAGAATTGGAGAGTGAAAGCTCTGGGTTCAGATTCTGCCTCTGGAAAACAGAAATGGAATGAGTGACTTCTCTAGGCCTCCAAAAACCAGAGTGTTGGGCTTGACATCCTCCAGTCACCATTCTTAGGAGTGTAAATATTGCATGGCACACTATTCCATACCCACGGTGTTTCTGAACTGAATGAATGAACTAATGGACATCAGAGATAACAGCTGAGCTCAAAGCTAGACCCCCCCCAGCCACCTCCTCCCTTAAAAATTAATTAATTAATGATAAATGCTGATTGACTTGTTGAAAAACAGTGCTTTGGAAAGGAGCACCTCGATCCTTAGTCTCTCCAAGAATATTCTAAATTAGATATTGGATAAGTGCTTAGGACCTTAGAGCTGGAAGAGCCCTCACAAGCCACCCAGGCAAACCCCCTCATTTTGCAAAGGAGGGATACTGAGGACCAGGGAGGTAAGTGACGAAAATAACTCTACAGGGCAATTAAATATCCAGAGCAGTTCCTCTGACCTCAGAGAATCCTCAAATTGTTCCCAGTGCTCATCACCATACTTCATCAGTTTATCTTTCTTAATTGGGCTGGTTGGGGACAGGGGAGAGAATAACAGAAGAAATGTCCTGGAGCCCCAGCGTAGACTCCAAAAGCGGTGGAGAATCTCAGGATACTGGGGTAGCATCTGCATATGGCCCTTCTGGCTCTGGTCCTTTCTATGGAGTCACGTGACCCTGAGGAAGTCACTCCTCTCTAGGCATTAGCACTCATCTGTGAGACCACAGGTTCTGGCCCCACCTCTATGACCCTAGGATCCCATCCCCTTCCCTTGTCCATCCCTGGTCCTGAAGTTGGATTCAGATTCTCAGTTTTCTCAGGGAGAAGATTTAGGCAATCAATGCTCCAGAACCATGTAGAAGCTGCTCTTCCCTGGCTTCATGTCCCCACAGTGAAGCTGCAGCCTTTCATTACCACCATGGGTCCTAGAACTATTGACATATGCTTAGGTACAGACTACTCCCTCCTTCTTCTTCAAACCATCATCAAAAAGCAATGGCTTAGCCTTTGTAACTGAAGTTTGCAAAACTCTCTTCATATCAGATTTCATTCTTCCCTTTCTTCAAGTCTGGAAGAGAGATGCTATTATTACCCCCATTTTACAGATGAGGAAACCAAGGTCGACTGAAGTCTAGTGGTTTTCTCGGGGTCGCACAGCTTAAAAGTCTCAGAGGCCAGATTTCAGTTCAGATCCTCCCTGACTCCAGATCCAATGCTCTATGTACTGCCCTACCAGTTGCCTAGACCGTTGTCTTTCACCTCCCCAACCTCCTCCTGACTAGAGTCTCAGGCCAGACCAGAAGCCAAATGCATGTATCTCTCCTGGGTGTCTTCTAGCCATGGGTCACTAGTATGGCCCAAGACAAAGGAGATGGTGCCCAATGGGAGAACATCAGCAGTATTTACCAACACAGAGCCCCAACTCAATCTCCCTTCTTCCTAAGGGTTTGATGGCTAATGACAGGATGGATTATCCATATCATAAGATTACTATGGGCAAAAGCCAAGTCAACTTGTACTTCCCCTGTTCTGTAGCTTGTAAGCTTCTACTTCTTCCTCTGACCGTAACTCCCAAGCACCACCTATTCCCTGCTCCTTCAGCCCCTCACCTCCCACAAACCCTCTCCCACTCTACCCTTCCTTCCCATTGTGCCTCTGGATAACCCAATCTACCGTAAACAAACTTCCCTTTGCCCTAGACCTCATCCTCTCACACTCTTTCCTTCTTCTTGTACTCAGGAAAACTTAATTCTTTTTGGAGAATCATCCATCTGCATCTGACACTCTTTCCAAGGCTTGGAGGCTTTTCTCATCCCCTTTGCCAATAGACACACATCTCGATCCTCAATGACATCCGGACTCACCCTTTCCACCATCCTTTAGCAGCCTTCCCAACTGAGGCTTACTCCATTTGCTTATATGACTTTATCCGGAGAATGATAATTGCCATTGTCATCTACTGGACTCTAGGACATATTGCCTTCTTTTTGGGGGAGTTCAGTCCCTGGGTTCATGCTTGAGAATGTCAACATCATAATAGTCATAGTAGTAGCTAATATTCATATAGCACCTACTACATACCAAGCACTGTGCTAAGCGATTGACAAATGATTTTTTTTTTGGTGCTTACAACAACTCTGGGAGGTAGGTTCGATTATTATCCCTGTTGTACAAATGAGGAAACTGAGGCAGCCAGAGGTTTAGTGAATTGCCCAGAGTTACACAGCTAGGAAGTGCCTGCACAAGATTTGAACTTGGCTTTCCCTTACTCTAAGCCCAACATTCTATCCACTCAGCTACCTAGCTACATGGAAGCTGATGTCTCTTCCAGCATCCTGGCCTCCCAGTTGATCAGCTTCAGCTTTCATCACTTCCATCTTGACTCTACCTTAGCAACACAGCGAAAGTCGTATCTTTGATCTCACCATCACACAGAATTGGGCTCTGTCCAAAATCCAAAATTCTGAAATCTTCTTACCCTAACCAGCAATCTTCCATCTCTCAGTCTACTTCACTCTTCCTCCATCTATTCTTTATCTAGTCCCATCCTCCCTCTTCAGTTTTCTGCCCTGCCCTGATATCACTTTCAATCATTCTCAATCTTAACTCTATAGTTAGCCAGCTAGATGATGCTATAATGGATAGAGTGCCAGGGCTGGGATCAGGAAGACTCATCTTCCCAAGTTCAAACCCAGCCTCCTAGATGTATGATCCTGAACAAGTCACATTGTCACCATGTTTGTCTCAGTTTCCTCAGATGAGCTAGAGAAGGAAATGGTAATTCACTCCATTATCTTTATCGCGAAACCTACAAAATTGCGTCATGAAGAGTCTGGCATGACTGAAAAATAACAAAATCCTCCAGTCTTGATTCCCATATACTATGGTGCGACCATCACTCACCCTTAAAATCCTTTGACTTTTTCCTGATGGATCCTCTCTAGTATACTCCTGACAGGAGCTGTTCCAAACATTTGTTTTTTTTTTTCCTAAGTCTCCTACTCTTCCCCCTCTTAATAGAGAGTTCTTTATTCATTTCTTGACCTCCAAGCCCTCAATTCCTCTATTCTTTTCCAAGGCTATCATTCACTTATTAGCTACATTCTCTTCCCATACCCATCTTGACCCCTTCATGAACCAGTTCAATCCTATACTGCTTTGAGTCCCACCCCACCCCCCTTACCCTATCTCTAAACTTGCCTTGACAAGTCTCAGGCTTGGATCACTCCCAATGTTCATTGCCTTCACTCCTATTCATGTGCTACCAAATGAAGCTAAAGAAAATCACAACACTCTGCTGACTGAGTCCACTACAAACTTATATTGCATGCTCTCAAGTGGATCCTCACTGTACCAGGCAATCCTTTTATCCCTCCTTAATTAACTTACTATCTTCCACAATTCTTCCAAACTCTTTCAACCCTTTTCATCCTCCCATAACTTACCCTCTACGCACCCTTTCAGTAATAGCTTTGTCTCATATTTTATTGGGAAAAAAGATAAGGTCATTCATCATAAGCTCTTCTCTCTCCCCTCCTCATCTCATATCAGAGATGCTTCCTGGCACTCTCTACTCTTCCATCTCTATCTGACAAGAAAAGTAAGTCCTACTGTTGAGGTTCAAAAGGAGACCCCAAAAGGTTGGGGTCACAGACAGGTGTGATAAGGTATCTCAAAAAAATTGCAGGCTTGAACCCATCTCCAAGTCAAGGGGCAAAGCTTATTATAATTGTAATGTCAATTGAATTGAGCTAAGTTCCAAAAGGATTTTAGCAAAGAACCAGGATCAAGAAGATAAGTTTATAGAAAAAGACAGAGAGATCTTCATGTCACTGATATGCTAATTTAATGGCCCAGAAGTAGAACTGGGGCATGGTCTAATATGCACTACAACATTTGTCTCAGAAACCTTGATATCACTGACCCACACACTGTTATATGGCAATCAGCAAAGTGTCTGGGACTGTACTACAGTGTTCCTAAAGCCAGGAGACTTTAGGATCATTGGCAAATAGACTGTTAGAACAATAGCACTCCTAAAGTCGGAGGGCCTCAGGATTACTGCTGTATTTCTCCTAGAAGTTGCACCCCCATCACTACTTCCTATCAAAGCAAGCTTCTCTATATGGCACAAGTGATCCCCTTCCATTCTATCTTCCTCAATAGAGTGTTCCCTCTATGGACATTAAATGCTGGGGATACAAAGTTTCCTCCAAAGCTTGGCTCAAAGGCTGCTTGCCTCCTACATCTAGAAAGATGGCAATAGCAGTAAATTATAGCAAGAAGGAAACCTTAGGACATCCATTATCAGAGAGCAAAGTGATCTCCATTTCAAGGAAGTAACGGATTCTTGGATTAGAGATCGAAGAACTGAAAGGGAAAGGAAAGAAGGGAAAGGAACAAACATTTATTTAGGGCTAGCTAATTCAATAAGCATTTGTTAAGTCCCTACTAAGTGGAAAGCATTGTGTTAAATGCTTGATAAGATAAATATTAGCTAAGGGACCACTGAGACTGAGTAGTCTAATTCTGGTCCAGGGGAAGAAACTGATAGATAGCTTATTGAGGTGCAGTGATTTGTCTGAGGTGATACAGGCAGTAACTGCCTTAGGTGGAATTTGAATTTAAGTCCCTTGGTTCAAAGTCACTAGTTTGCTGGAGGTTCTACTGGGAGAAAGGAAGATGCAAATATCTGGGCTGGAGGCAGGGAGGGAAGCAGAGTAGACTGGCTCCCCTAACCATTACCATCCCCAGGGGAGCAGGACCCGCTGATCAGCTGCTGGTAGTCAACCAGGCCATTAAGAGTTAACTGTTAGAAAGCTATGTAAGGGTTAATGTTGAAGAATTACCCATACATATGTTTTGCAAATAAAATAAAATTTAAAAAAAAGAATTAAACATGGAAAAAAGTTAGTATGTCTTTCTGGTGAGTGGTATAGTGAATAGAATACCTTATTCAGAGTTTGAAATTCCCGGGTTTGAATTTTGTCTCATATTGACTAGCTATGTGATCCATGGCAAGTCATTTAGACCCTAAAAGCCTCAGTTTCCTCATCTGTAAAATGGGGATAATGATAGCATCTCCTTCAGAGAGTTGAGACTCAGATTGCATAATATATAGAAAGTGTTTTAAGTCTTAAAGCCCATGGGGGCAGCTAGGTGACACAGTGGATATAACACCAGCCCTGAAGTCAGGAGGACCTGAGTTCAAATCTGGTCTCAGACACTTAACACTCCCTAGCTGTGTGACCCTGGGCAAGTCACTTAACCCCAATTGCTTCAGCAAAAAGCAAAAAAAAAAGTCTTAAAGCCCTTTGTAAATTTTAAATTATTATTCTTAATAAAATGGATTTACACAGTGGATATGGAAGGCTCATCACACATTATTCAAGAAATGAAGATAGATCCTTTATCACTCAATATTCAAAGGCCTATTATGTCACAAAAGTCATTTTCAACTCATTTCTCTTTCTGGAACAGGTTAGAGTTTCTTCTTAAAAATTAAGTTTTATAAATCAAAAAGTCCTTTGGATTACCTTAAAATTGTTGTTGAATTGAATTAAAAATTATGAAATGCCTGTTAAAAAAAAAAGAGTTAACTGTTAAATAAAGATTAAGGGTGGCCCCAAGCATTCTGACCCACCTGGACTAATTCTGCCACGGAAAGGCTTTCCCATATCTAGCGAAACTACAATTCGGTTGCAGAGGAAATGAGATCGCTCCTTGACAAAATCTGTAGTATAGTAGTAGTTTAGGGTATCAAGGTGGACAAGCTGCTGAGCCCTTTTCAGGCTGCTCATCCAACTTTGGTGCCCACCTGGCCCTCAATTCCAAGAAGCCGGAGCATGTGCAGTGTCCACACCCCAGTAAAACCACCTCAAACAGACTGACTAAACCAGCTTGGGAATAACCAACTGGAATGAAATCTGTCAGTGAGATAGAAAGGGATCCATCGTGGGTGTGTGAAGACTTTCCTTGGCAGAATGGGGTGAGAACATTGAACACTTCATTCCAGCCGCCGTGAAGGCAACCGAAGCAGGGGCTCTGGAAAGCTTCGAGTCTGGGCAGACATCAAAGCTGCCAAAGTCATCCACTGCATCCCAGTAGTTGTCCTGCCACTGGCCTTTGCTAACTCAAAGAGAAAGAGAGGCTGATAATTTTGAGCAACTCTGCCCCACTTAAATCCAATTCATAAAGAGCTCATAACATAACCCAGTGATGTCATTAGTCCTCTTTGAAAACAAAGGTCAAATATCAGTTCCTTCTATCACCCCCCCACTTATCTTGAATCTCTCCTTCTCTACTGGCCGATTCCATCCTGCCAACAAGGATGCTCATGTCTCCTCCAATCCCAAAACTCTTCACTTGATCAAGCCATCTACACCATCATCCCATCCCTTTTTCCTTTTGTGGGAAAGCTAGAGAACAACATTTACAGTAAATTATTCCACTTCCTTTTTCTCTCATTCTCTTCTTAATTGGACAGTCTGGATTGTAACCTCATCGTTCATCAAAACTGCCTTTCCCAAGTCACCAAGGATCCCTCAGTTGCCAAATCTAACCGCCCTCTCTCATCCTTCTTGACCTCTCTACAGCCTCTGATCCCTTCAATCACTTGTTTCTTTTTTCTCTTCTCTAGGTTTCATGGCATTGCTCTCTCTCGGAGTTCTCCCATTACCATCCTCAGTTTCCATCCAGGGTGATGACCGTGACTGTCCCCCAGGCCTCCAAAGCTCACTTCTCTTCCCATAATTACTCACTTGATTATCTCAGCAGCTTCAATAGATTTAATTGTCTCCATACTGATAATTCTCAGATCTCAGCTCTTTGAAGAGCTCCAGGATGATGTCCAAAAGCGGATGTCCAAAATTAAACTCATGATTTGTTTTCCCCAAGCTCTCCCCTTTCCAAATTTAATTCTTACTATCAAAACACCCTCATTTTTCAGTCAGTTTGGTGTCGATTTCAACATCTCCCTCATTTTCCCTCCTACCCCCATTCTATATCCAATCAATGGCCAAATTCTGTCAATTTTACCTTCAAAATATCCCTTGAAGACCCTTCTCTCTTCTAATACTGGCACCTTCTGAGACTGGCACCCACCTGGTACAGACCCTCATCACCTCATGGCTGAACTGTTGCAGTAGCTGCTGGTGGATCTGCCAGCCTCAAGGTTCTCATCCTTCACTTAGCTGTCAAGGTGATCTTTTTAAAACCCAGGTCTGATCATGTCATCTTTCTGCTCAGTATACTCAATGGTTCCTTTTCACTTCTAAAATCATAAGATCCTTCTAAGATATAAACCTTCTGTTTGACACGCAAAGCCCTTTAAAACTTCCTCCCTCACCTCCCACCTTTCTAGACTTTTTACACCACGTACCCCCTCTACACACATCCTATTGAACCCAGTGACAATGGCTTCCTTACTGTGTCTCAAGTCAGACCTCTCCACATCTCTCCACGACAGACATTTTCCCTGGCTATCCCCCAATCCTGAAATGCTCTCCTCCTCTTCACTTCCTGTCTGCTCTAGTTTCCTTCAAGTTCTAGCTAAGATCCCACGTTCTATAAGATGCCTTTCCTCATCCCACTTATTTCTAATTCCTTCTCTCTACTGATTATCTCTTATTTATCCTGTATAAAGCTTGTTTCTACAGAGCTGTCTTCATGCTGATGTCCTGTCCCCTGCATTATTTATTTATTTGTTTGTTTGTTTGTTTTTGCTGAGGTTAAGTGACTTGCCCAGGGTCACATAGCTAGGAAGTGTTAAGTGTCCAATTTGAACTCAGGTCCTCCTGACTTCAGGGCTAGTGCTCTATCCACTGCCCCACCTAGCTGCCCCTGCACCACCTAGCTGCCCCATGTCCCCTGCATTAGATGGTTAGCTCTTTGAGAGCAGAAACTGTCTTTGGCCATTTTTTGTATTCCTATTCCCTGAAAGCCACCAGATACTCAATAAATATTTGTTGGCTGACTAAAAGAGACCCTCCCTCACCTCCCAATTGACTTTAACAATTAGGCTATCTGTAGTGAGTGTTCCTTTTTTCCTCTACTCCAGTCCCCACACACTCCCATTTTCTCCTCAGTTGTTCCAATCTCTGAGGCATAGGTGACCTTATGTTTGCCAACAGCAACTCTTCTCCATGCAGCACTTATCCAATGCAATAAGCATATATTAATTGCCTGCTGTGTGCCAGACACTGAGCTGGCCAGTCCTCTGGGTACTTGTCCCAAAGTTCATATTCTTTCTTCTTCATCTCTTTTCTCTCTCTCTTTCTCTTCTCTTATTTTTAATTTTTCTTTGGCCTGTCCTCTGGGTACTTGTCCCAAAAGTCATATTCTTTCTTCTTCATCTCTTTTCTACCTCTCTTTCTCTTCTCTTATTTTTAATTTTTCTTTATCTGTAGGCTCCTTTTTCTTGCTATTTTAAAACAGTCTAAAGGCTGCCCAGCCTTTAAAAAAGAGAAAGAGGTCCACATTTGAATTGAGGTCTCCCTGACACCAGGACCGGTGCTCTATCCATTGTGCTCCCTAGCTGCCCCCTAATACTTTATGATTAAAGTATTTTATCCTTTATTTATACTATATTTATACTCTATGATTAAAGAAAAATTGTGGTAAATGGCGTAAAGCAAGACTTCTTAAATTTTTTTACTTTTCACGCAAGAAATTTTTAAGTGACCCTGGTAGATGGGTATATAAATCAAATATTTACTGATAATAAATCATAAAGAAATTCATTTTCAAACAATTCTTTGGTATCTATACATATATACATATATATATATAACTTTACCATTTATTAAAGATGAAAACAAATGTGCATACTAATAAGATGGATATGCTTGGTTGTTGGGGGTTTTTTTGTTTGTTTGTTTTGTTTTTACCTAGGAATTAAATCTGAGCACCAGCCCTGAAGTCAGGAGGACTTGAATTCAAATCTGATCTCAGATACTTAACACTTCCTAGCCACGTGACCGACCCTGGGCAAGTCACTTAACCTCAATTGCCTTAGCCCCAAAAAAAAAGAAAGAAAAAGAAAATTAAATCTGCCTGAATATTTAATCCTGCAGGACACAGAGCATTCAGAAAGCTTTTACTATGGCCAAATGTTTTGTGACCCTCCCCACATTCAGTTACGTGACCCCATATGGGGTTGCCACCCACAGTTTAAGAAGCTTTGGTATAGGGGGTGGAGGCTTCAGTGGAGAATAGGAAAAGGACAGATTGGTAATGGCAACCCAAGAGTCCGCCATGATAAAAATCTCAGTATCCATAGATTCCGCAAAGTGATTTTACCTTCTCCATGGACCTTCATATCTACAGCCAAATACAGCCATGGTTTTCTCTGTAAATCTACTTTTCCCATTTTGAGCATGTTACAAAACATACTAGCTCTGCAGTTGATGACTCTGGATTCAAATCCTTCTCTAGGCCTCAATTTCTTATCTGTAAAATGAGGAGACTGGCTGCAATGACCTCTGATGTCCCAACCTAGCTAAAGCAAAATCTCTTATCTTTCTCCCTAACCTCCAGGCTTCCCCATTTCTGCAGATGGAAATCGCATGGTTTCAGCCACTAGATCTCACAACTTCAAGCCCACAGTATCACAGAGGAGAAGGGTCTACAGAGACCACGTAGCCCAGTGGATATCTGCACGTGAATCCTCCCTAGAACATAGCCAAGTGGTCTTGCAGTCTTTGCTTGCAGCCCTCCAATGAAGAGCCGCCCACCTGCCAATACAGCTCATTCTACTTCTCAACAGATTGGGACATTTGTCCCACATAAGATGTCCCAACATCTTAGAACTTGCAGCTGCTCCCCCAAGCCCCAGGTACTTAGAACCTCTCCTCCTCACAGCAATCCTTCAAACAAATACAGAGAGCCATCAGGGCATCTCTTAAGTCTCCTCCAACCAGCTTCATGTGCCACAAACTCAAGACCCTCAGTCAACCTCATTGCTTTCTTCCCAATGGTTATCAAGAGTGTCTGAAAGAGGAACTCCTCTGAACCAAACTCAAGACTCCAAATGAAGGCAGCTAGGTAGTGCAGTGGAGAGAGCACTGGACTCGGGACTTGAATTCAAATTCTACTTTTAAGAGACCCTGGGCAAGCCATTTAATTCAAATTGCCTCAAGAGAGAGAGAGAGAGAGAGAGAGAGAGACAGAGACAGAGAGAGACAGAGAGACAGAGAGAGAGAGAGAGAGAGAAAGAGAGAGAGAGAGACTTTAAATGGGATCTGAACTGGGCAGAACTCTAGAGAATAGGAGACCAACACTTCCTTATTCTTGGAAACTCCGCTTATGACCCAAGATCTCACTGGCTTGTTTGGTGACCACCTTTGCCCCTGCTGACTCATACAGAGGTTATATTGTTAGTATTCTACAAGACCCAGACCACTTTCTCACAAACTGCTGTTGAACCAGGACTACCCCTTTTTGTACTTGCACAGTTCATTTTTTAGCCAAACTTGATACCAATAAACATGTATTAAGTGCCCACTATATGCCAGGCACTATGCTTGGAATAGAAAAAGAGAGTCCCTGTCCTCAATGAGCTTACAAACAAAGGCAATGTAAATGCAAGCCTATGTATGTATTGGGGCAGCTAGTTGGAGGTGGATAGAGCATCAGCCCTGAAGTCAGGAGGACTTGAGTTCAAATCTGGCCTCAGACACTTAAAAAAAAACTTCCTAGTGGTGTGATTCTGGGCAAATCACTTAACCCCAATTGCCTCAGCCAAAAGCAAAAAACAAACAAACAAACAAACAAAAAACAATAATAATAATAAATTTAGGGGCAGCTAAATTTGGTCACTTAACATTCCCTAGCTGTGTGACCCTGGGCAAGTCATTTAACCCCAATTGCCTAAGCAAAAAAAAAAAAAAAAAAAAGACTATGTGTGTATTAAATGTCTTCTTTTTTGAGCCAACTCAATTTTCTACCTTTTGTTTTTAGATCCTGGGGCTGGCACCATTAGGTTACCTATCCCTACTGGCTCTGGGGTTATCCGAAGGATTACTACACTTACCCCTTTATACACATCCATGACAACCCAGTAGATTGAGGGCTAGTCTAGAAATCAAAAAGGATCTGAATTAGAATACTGACCTAAGGACACCCACTGGCCACATGGTCCCGGGCTGATCACTTAGCCTCAGATTCAGTTTCCTCATCTGTTAAATATATGATTTCACCCATGTAACACCACAGGGTGCTTGTGAGGATCATTTCTAACCCCCATCAACCAGTTTTCTGATGAGAATCAGGTCCAGAATAAAGTTTCTCCTTGTTGGAATGAAGAAGATTAATTTCATACTTAAATTTCATTCAAATGGAGGAACCAACAAATTACCCCTCATTTATCCCCTTCTCAACCTCGGTTTCTTTGCCTGTAAGGTAAGGAGGAGGCAGTCTAGATAAATCTTCCAAATCTAATAATCTAGGATTATAGGATTTAAAACTGAAAAAGAGATTAGAAGAAATAATATTTGTAAAGAGTATGGCATATTTTAAAATAATAAGAAATTGCTAGCTAGGTAGTAGTGGTGGTGGTGGTGGTAGTAGTTGTTGATGTTCTTGGTAGTAGTAGTAGTGGTAGTAGTAATAGTAGTAGTAGTAGTAGTAGTAGTAGTAGTAGTAGTAGTAGTAGTAGTAG
>JAJPUD010004574.1:38998-66958 GCA_023553655.1 Myrmecobius fasciatus | reverse complement strand
AGTAGTAGTAGTAGTAGTAGTAGTAGTAGTAGTAGTAGTAGTAGTAGCAGTAGTAGTAGTGGTAGTAGTAGTAGTAGTAGCAGTAGTAGTAGTGGTAGTAGTAGTAGTAGTAGTAGTAGTAGTAGTAGTAGTAGTGGCAGTAGTAATAGAAGTGGTAGTGGTAGTAGTAGTAGTAATAGTGGTAGTAGTAGTAGTTGGTGGTGATGGTGGTAGTAGTAGTAGTTGTTGTTGTTGTTGTAGTTGTTAGCAGTTGCATTTTACAGATGAGAAAACTGGGGTCTAAAGCAAGGAAGTGAATTGCCCACAGTCCATAGAGGCCCCACCCATCATGAGGAGCTAGAATTCTGCCTCTATTTCCTGACTTCAGAGTCAATCTATCAGCTAGAGCAGGAACTCCGGAAGTGAGGTCCAAAGCTTGTTCACTGTGCTCAGACCTTGCAAGGAGCAGGAGAGTAAGATCTTGCTGAGGGAATGGAAGGGTAGACTGGCTCAGCCCAAGCTTGGGAGAGGGATGGCAGGGAGGAGGCTGGGAGGAAGGGCTATCCCCAAGGACAGTTCAATTCAATTCATGGGCAATGTCTACTGTGAGGGGGCTGGGTACGCGAAGGCCAAAGCATGCGATCATCCCTGAGGGGAGGGACTTCTGCATAAGTAAGACAGGGGTGGGATGGAGGCTGTCTATCCAGGCAGAGGGACCAACGGGAGTCAAAACAATCAGGAGAGGGCAGGATGAAAGCAGGAAACTGAGTCAAATTTGGCAGGAGTGCAGAAAATACGAAGAGTGGACCTTGGGTAACAGTCAGGGTCCTAAAGGGGGGACAAGTTTGCCCTGCCTCACCTTCTAACCTGTGTGAGCAAAGTACAGGGATTCTTTCTCGAATGCTGAAATCAGGGCCTCTGATTTTGGAATTCTTCCTCGAATGCTGAAATCAGGGCCTCTGATTTGGGGATTCTTCCTCGCTGAAATCAGGGCCTCTGATTTGGGGATTCTTCCTCGAATGCTGAAATCAGGGCCTCTGATTTCTCAGGATATCATTCAGATTTGATGATCTTTGGCTCCTCTAACGGCCCAGGATGGTTTTTTCCCAGACCAGAAGACTGACAGTCTCTGACATTCCCCAGAGTCAAGGGGGTGCCCTGACTACCAATCTTGGGCATTCAAGGAAGTGCCTCAGATGACCGGAGCCAGAAGGCAAAACCCCTGGCATCAGCCCAGGCGAAGAAGGGGACCCAAACACAAAAGCCTTTGACTGGAAATAAAAATGGATCCATTGTCTTCATGGGTGGAACAAACAAGAGAGGGAGTGTGTGTGTGTTGTGTGGTGTGTGTGTGTGTGTGTGTGTGTGTGGACAAGAAAGAGACAAAGACAGAAGGAAGAAAGCAAGATGTGACCCTGCAAAAGGAATGTGACAGGCAAGGAGGGAAGCCAAGTTCTGAAGGATTTGGGGAAGGGGCTCCCCCATCCACCCTTGGGTTTTATTATTACCATTATTATTATCATTTGCCATCCAGCTTCCTATGGCCCATGAAGTTCAGGAAAAGGAGTGGCTCTCCAGGGGGTAGGAGAGACAAGAGGCTTAGCTGGTTCCCATTACACGGCTATTTCTAGAGGAAAGTTTCTCCCTCTCTCTCTCTCTCTCTCTCTCTCTCTCTCTCTCTCTCTCTCTCTCTTTCTCTCTCTCTTTCTCTCTCTCTCTCTCTGTCTTTCTCTCTCTGTCTCTATCTCTGTCTCTCTCTGCCTCTCTCCCTCTCTGTCTCTGTCTCTCTCTGTGTCTCTATCTTTGTCTCTCTCTCTCTTCTCTGTCCTCTCTCTCTCTCTCTCTTTTCATTTCTTATTGCTAAAGAGAGAAAAGAAATCTCAGCTAGGTCACCCCTCCCCCCCCAAGAGGGAAGATGTCTTCCCACAGAACAAGGGAACAGGTTTCAGTTCTCCCCGTCCCCACTCCCCCTGCAAGAATTTCAGGAAATTCAGGAATTAGAACTGCCGCCAGGTGACCAAATAAAATCCAATCTCTAATCCATTCCTGCTTGTCACCTGACCAGGTCGGGAAGTGCACAGGTTGGAGCTCTGGATAGGGATGCCAGTCCCCGGGATGCAGTCCCAACTCTGCCATTTATCCCCTGTATGACCTTGGACAAATCACTTCCCCTAAGGCTCAGTTCCTTTTCTACAAAAAGAGGGGGTGAGGCTGGGTCACCTCTGCCACCCTAAAATCCTGTGATTGCCAAGGTAAATATTGTGAAAGTAGGGGGAAAAGATTCTCCTGCTCAGAAAACTACCTTTGCCCCTGAGTTCGGTGGGCCAAAAATCCAGTACTAAGAATTCCTCTGACACTGGGCGACTCACTGGGCCTGACATTTGCTGTGATCGATTGGGCACAAAAGTTAAATCAGCGCCGTGACATTATCCAGCCCCGATGCACTCCTTTTCCAACCTTAAACCAATCAGCTGTTGCACGATGGGTGTCTAACCATTGCTTCTCAGTCTGCTTCAGGTTCCTCAGGAGACAATCTGACCTAGGGCTCCCATCTCTGAGGACTTGACCCATTTTCGTGTGTCCCACACAGCTGGGACAAATGGGAGGCCTTCAGCTGAGATGAAAAAAAGAAATAAAAAGAGAGAGCCTAACATCCAAGGATCTCCTTTCACAGCTACCATCTTAGCTCTGGTTTTTCATCACCTGTTACTTCCCAGTGAGTCTCCCTGAATCAAGCTTCTCTGTCTCTACCTATCTTTGTCTCCTGACTCTCTGTCTCCTCTCTCCTAACTCTCCTCTTTCTCTGGCTCTCCCTCTGGCTCTCTCTCTCTCTCTCTCTCTCTCTCTCTCTCTCTCTCTCTCTCTCTCTTTCTCCCTGTCTCTCTTTCTCTCTCTGTTTCTCCCTGTCTCTCTTTCTCTCTCTCTGTCTCTTGTTCTGTATGTCTCTTTGTGTCTCTGTTTCTTTCTGTGTCTCTCTTCTTTTTTCTCTCTCTCCCTCTCTGTCTCTAATTCATCTGTCTCTCCATCTCTCCATCTCCCTTTTCCTTTTCCTCTTTCTCTGTCCCTCTATCTCTCTCCTCTTTTCTCTGTCTCTCTTTGTCTCTATCTCTCTTCTCTGTCTGTCTGTCTCTCTGTCTCTGTCTCTCTTCTCTGTCTGTCTCTCCTCCCTCTCCCTCTGTGTCTCTCCTTTCTTCTCTGTATCTCTCTCTGTCTCTCTCCTCTCTTCTCTGTCTCTTTGCCTTTGTGTATGTATGTTTCTATTTCTGTCTCTCCTCTCCTCTGTCTCCCTTGTTTGTGCATATCTTTCTCTGTCTCTCTCTCCCTCTGTGTCTCTCTCTCTTCTCTTCTCTGTATCTCTGTGTCTCTGTGTCTCTCTCCTCTCTTCTCTGTCTCTTTGTCTGTGTGTGTGTGTTTCTCTGTCTCTTTCTCTCTATTTTTCCATCTCTCTCTCTGTTTCTGTCTCTCCTCTGCTTCTTTGTGTGTCTCTCTCTGTCTCTGTCTTTGTATATATGTCTCTGTCTCTGTCTATCTCTGTCTCCTCTCTTCTGGGTGTGTTTCTCTCTGTCTCTGTCTCTCTCTTTCTCTCCTCTGTCTCTTTATGTGTGTGTCTCTGTCTCTGTCTGTATGCCTGTCCCCCTCCTCTCTTCTCTGTGTGTGTGTTTCTCTCTGTCTTTCTCTCTCTCTTCTCTTTGTGTGTGTTTCTCTCTGTCTCTGTCTGTATTTCTGTCTCTGTTTCTGTCTGTCTCTCTCCTCTCTTCTCTGTGTGTGTCTCTCTGTCTCTGTCTCTCTCTCTCCTGTCTTTCTCTCTTTCCAGGTTCACATACATAGTAAATCACCGAGCTGGCATCCAAGGCCAGATTTCCTGTTTTCAGACCCAGCTCTCTTACCATCATACCATATAAACTGGAAGCCAGGAAATCAGATCCTAGTCCAGACCCTGCCAAAAGAAGCTATGCGTTACTGGAAGTCACTTTCTCTCTCTGGGCCTCAGTTTTTGCATCTGTAAAAGGGGAACATTCGTTAGATTAAATGGACCTTAGGTTCCTTTGGATCTGATGCTGTTTTCTCAGGTCCCTTACACTAGTGTCATGCCTGACTCCTTGCCCAGTCCCCCATATGATGAGCAGCTAAGTCCAGTTGATCCTGCCCCTGTCATCTGCCTCATCCTCTCTTTTCCTGCAGCTACACAGGAGAATGGGCCCCCTCACCTCTCCCCTGGATTCTTCTAATGAATGCCTCCTGATTGGTTCCCGTCTCTGCGCTCCCCTCCCCATTCTCCACTAGCCAATCACCAAAATCATCATTCTACACAAGTCCAACCCTGTCATTCCCCTGGTCAGAAACATTAGCCGTCTCTTGAGCCTTGATTTCCCTCTCATATTCTTTGTTCCAATCAAACTGGCCCATTGTCTGTTCTTCCACTCAGCACTCCCCTTGGGTGCTTGGAAGGCCCTCCCTCAAGTCCATCTCCCTAAATCTCTGAGGCCCAGAAGTCTACTCCATGAAGTCTTCCCTGATCTCCTCAAAGTCAGCTCCCCTCCTCTTATACTTATCTGTGTACATGTTGCACTTACCAGCAAACTAGAAGTCTCTTCCACATACTCTTTCCATCCTTTATACAATGCATATTACATACAGTAGGCACTTAATAAGTGTTCACAATTTACATTGTATTTTTTTGTTGTTCAGTCATCCCCCCACCTCCACTCAGTTCTGACATCCCATGTTCTAAGGTCCCTTCTGTGTCTAACTATCCACTGTTCTACGATCTCTATCGTAGTGTGGTTTAAAAGAAAGAATAATGGATCGAGAGTCAGAAGCTGAGTCCTTTAGTTTGCTACTTTTTTGACTTTAGACAAGTCACTAAAACTCTCAGTTAAATGAAGGAGGTGGAAGAAATAGCCTATAAGTTTCCCTTCAGGATCTAAAGCTTTGCTTTTATAATCAGTTCCTTGGATCCTTTCCTGAAAACAGCCAAGGAAAGATACAAGAGATGCTCTGAGGACATCGGATTCTGGGCCGGGACGAGGGATACCCCAGTCTCCATGGCATCTCCTTTTCCCTTCTCCTGCATCATCTGGATGTTTCTGTCTCTTTGCTTTTCCTCCATCTCAGAGTCACTGCAATTCCACATCAAAGTGGTTTCCCTTTCTACAATTGGGGTTCTGCCTTTTGTCAAGAACCCTCTAAAATTCAGTCTGGAGCTGAAACAATATCAGGAATATTCTAGAGAACTGAACTGGAAGGAATCTCAGCAGCCAGAGTCCAATCCAGACACAAAATGAATACAAGAACTACACACTCAACGAGTACTTATATATACAGCTGCCTCCAAAGAGAGGGAGCCCCCAGCCTTGGAGGCTGCCCAATCCACTTGGCAACAACTCTCATTGTCAGATCTATCCTGACGTCAAGGCTGAATGAATCTCTTTGGAATTTCCACCCACTGTTCCTGGTCCTGAACAAGGATAATTCTTCCTTCAAATGTTGTTGTTGTTTAGTCACATCAGTCTCTTTGTGAGTCCATTTGGGTCTTCTTGGCAAGGATACTGGAAAGGTTTGCCATTTCCTTCTCCAGCTCATTTAACAGATGAAGAAACTGAGGCAAACTGGGGTTTGAGGCTGGATTTGAATGCAGATCTTCTTGACTCCTCCAAATGATAGCCCTTCAAATGGTTACAGACAGCTATCAAGCTCCCTTCCACCCCCAAGTCTTCTCTTCTCCAAATTAAAAATATCCAATTCCAACAATATATTCTCATGTGATGTAGACTCGAGGTTCCTCACCAGTGCTAGCTTCTCTCATCTGCACAGCCTTCCAGTCTTAAAAACATGGCAATCATACCCAAACAAGGGTGGGGTGTTCCTGAATCATTTAGCCCCCCCAGAAAGGCTTTCCAAAGACTTCAGCTCCCTTCATGGGGTACAGCTAAATGAGTGAAGGATATATCTAAGCTGACCAGGTTTAGCATTGCCTGGCAGAGGGATGTGGAGCATTGCCCTTTACCACTCTGAAAGACTCACTTCTCATGGGTAAAAGGAAAATCTTTATATGTTCCCCCTTTTATAGAATCTTTTACAGATCTTTTACAGAAAAATATCTGAACTTGCTCCATGTTGGACTGAAGAACATAACTAAAGGTGCTGCCCAAGCATCAAAGAGTCTGGGGCCAGTGTAAGAAGAAGGCACATTTCATGCTTGAGTACACCAGCCTGGCAAGATCACCGACTACTGTGTTAGCCAGGATGTTCTTTCCCCACCTCAGACACTTTGGTTCAGCAGTAAATTTGATGAGCCATGGAGGAAAATGTTAAGCAGCACAGGATCTGGGTGTCCAGCTATCTTTAGAAAGTCAATTCTCCTCTCAAGCCTCAGTTTACCTTCCTCGGCAAAATTAAGTGGGTTGGGTCAGATATTCTCCAAAGTCCTTTCTAGTTCTTCCATTTTCTGTTCCAAGTTTTTGGTTTTTTTCTGCTATAACATTCTAAGTTCGAAAGTTCTTTCCAGCTCTTACATTCTCTAGTCTATGTACCATGGATCCTTCTCTAGCTCTAACATGTTCTAGGAGCCTTCTATGATATTCTGTGTTCTATTCAAGGTTCCTTAATACAATTTTAATATTTTTCTCAATTTTATTTTAAAATTAAATACAAAATTTTAAAAATTGCCATGTAGGCAACAGAGCATTAGAGAATTCAAAATATAAAGCAACAAATTTCCATTTCAAGAAAACATATATAATAAATACTATATGTTGTATTCAGAACTATCCATCCTTGCTTTGCTTCCTTGCAGGTTTTTTGTTGTTGTTCTCTGCTGTGCACTCTTTACTTTATGTTTTCCCCTTCCTCATGCCCTGGAGGAAGACTATAATTAGGTATAGAGATAGGTAGATGATAGATACATACATACACACATATATCTGCATATATATACACATATAATGTATGTATATTTGCATGTATATTTATATGTGTATATATATAAATGAACATAAATACATATAGCTACATACATATATATATAAAGATCTATAATCATACACATATATACATATACATGCATATATATTTATGTAAGGCTGTACAATGTTTGTCTTCTGTTTCTCTGGAAGTGAACAGCATCATCCTTCATCAGTCCAAGGCTTTCCATATTTTTCTCACTCCACCAGCTCATTTCCTACTGCAATAGTCCCACCTTATGCTGTCTACTTATTTTAAATGGTCTAAAACAATATTGATTAATATGGCTGACAGTTTCATTTCCCAATTTTTCCCTTTTGATTAGATCTATTTTTAACTTAGTCAGAGATCAAGATTACATCCCTGGGGGGAGCTAAATGGTGCAGTAGATAGAGCACCAATCGTGGGGTTAGAAGAACCTGAGTTCAAATCCAGGCTCAGATAGTTAACACTACCTGTGTGTTATCTAGGCAAGTCACTTAATCCCAATCACTTTACCCCTCAAAAAAAAAAAAAATTTACCACCACTGCTTTTCTTTTACATGATCTATTCTACTTCTAATTTTTATTTGTATGCTTAACACAAGTAAAACTTTTTTTTAATAACTGCATTTCAATTTTTAAAAAACTGGTTTGCTTTGTAGTCCTATTTAATTTGATGCATTTAGAAATGTCTTCTGAAAAGGGATCCATTGGCTTGAACAGACTTCCAAAGGGGAAAAGGTTAAGAATACATATTGTATGCTATAGGGATCCTCCATATTCGATGTTCTGGGTTCTAAGAGTCCTCCTGGTATAATCTATTTTTTTAAGAAGTTTTTTAATTCTACGCCAAGAGATACTTTCTAAATAGAATTGAAGGAGCCCCAGATACTTGACCTGCTCTTACAGAGATTACCCAGAATCCTGCCCTCCTCTCGTCCCTCCCATCCCTCTTCCCTGCCCCCACCATTCCAACAAGTTGCAGCCAATTTCTCAGAACTTGCAGAGTTCTAGGATCCCTTGGAAAAAATCCAACTTCCTCGATTCATTGCACTGCTCCTATTTCAGAGTTTGGGGGCTCCTTTTTATCCTCTTGCCAAGTTTGGCTGTATTTTAGAAAGAGTCCAGAAGGCCTGGTTTCTGGGCCTTTAATGATCAAATCACCTTCACTGAGCTCAAGAAATGACACTTTTACTAAATTTACAACTGTTTACACAGCTATTTATTAGCTGTCCATAAAGCTTTGGTAAGAGGAAGAAGAGGGAAAGGAATGAGGAGGAGTGGCTGGAGCTTACCTCATAGAAGGGAGGGAACCTGGGGCCAGGCCAGATAGCCATAAAACACACTGCAGGTTTTGTGACCCTAAAGCAACCCTGAATGCCTCCTCTGTGGTCCCATTCCTAGGAGGGGCACTAATCTCAACCTGCCTCTCCCATGTCCTCTTAGCCCAGCCTAGGCTGCCCCCTCCCAGGGTAGGGGAATTCTCCCCCAAGACAGCTCAGAGTGTGACTGAAAAGGAAAAATGGAAGGAGGAAGGGGATATGTTCCTGGGAACCTGACTCACTATGTCTCACCTGGGCAGGGAGTTTAAATCCGGTGATGCTGAAGGAGACGCAGCCGTTCCTCCCTTCAAACAAAGCCACTTGTCACAAAAGACAGCTAAACTGGCTCTCCCTTTCCTGAAAGTCAGGCAGCCTCCTTTTCCTCCCACCTCATCCCACTCTTCTCCACCATCCCGCCTCAGCTTCTAGGAAATAAGACAACATGATTCAGTGCCTTCAAAATGTAACCGACTGATTCAAACTTTCTTTAGGATGACTTCTACCCAGGAGAGGGAAGTGTGGGAAAAGTGCCAGACTTACAGTCAAGAAGCCAATTTCTTTTGTTTTTTTAATTAATTGGGGTTTTTTTCTGGTTATACATTTATATTCACTTTTCAAAACACATTTCTTCACGAGTCATGTTGGGAAAGAAAAATCAGAAAAAACCACGAGAGAAAAAAGAACAGGAAAAAAAGTGAACATAGCATATGTTGATTTACATTCAATCTCCATAGTTCTCTTTCTGGCTGCAGATGGAGTTTACTATCATAAAATATATTGTGATTGCCTTGGATCACCGAACTGCTCAGAAAAACCAAGTCTTTCATAGTTGATCATAGTATAATCTTGTTGTTATTGTGTACAATGTATTCCTGGTGCTGCTTGTCTCACTTAGCATCAGTTCATGTAAATCTTCCCAGTCTTTAAAAATCAGCTTGTTCATCATTTTTTATAGAACAATAATATTCCATTATTTTCATATACCCTAACTTATTCAGCCATTCCCCAACTGATGGGTGTCTATTCATTTTCTAATTCTTTGCCCTTCCAAAAAGAGCTGCTACAAACAACTTTGCACATGTGGGTTCTTTTCTCTCCTTTTTGATTTCCTTGGGATACAATCCCAGTATTGGCATTGCTGGGTCAGAGGGTATACACAGTTTGACAACCCTTTGGGCCTAGTTCCAGATTGCTCTCCAGAATGGTTGAATCATTTCACAACTCCACCAACAATGCATTAGTGTTCCAATTTTTCCACATTACCTCCAACATTTATCATTATCTTTTCCTGTCATCTTACCCAGTCTGAGAGGTGTGAAGTGGTACCTCAGAGTAATTTTAATTTGAATTTCTCTAATCAAGAGTGATTTAGAGCATTTTTCATATGACTATAGATGGTTTTATATAGATATAGTCATACATTTATATTTATATGAATATATTTATATTTTATATTTATAAATATTATGTATTTATATAGATCATATGACTATAGATCATCTGAAAATTGTCTATTCATAGCCTTTGACCATTTAGCAATTGGGGATAGAGGCCAAATTCAAAATTAACCTCCTTTATACTAGCTGCACAGTCACAGACAAGTCACTCAACCTTGTACAGCCTCAATTTCCTTACCTTAATAACAAAAATAATCATGTTTGCCATACTTCTCTTGAAAAGCAATATGGCATACTAAATAAAGGTTTAGCCTTGGAGTCAGCAAGATCTGAGTTCAAGTCTCACCTCTGATATATTGACTAACTATGTGACCCCAGACAGGTCTCCCAAGGCCTCAGGGAAGTCTCTAAAAACATAATTTATAAATGAATTGTTCACCATGTTTAACATATATTGGACTATTTGCTATCTAGGGGAGGGTATAGGGGAAGGGGTGGGGATATTGGAACATAAGGTTTTGCAAGGGCTAATGTTGAAGAATTCTCCATGCATATGTTTTGAAAAATAAAAAGCTTTAATAAAAAAATAAATGAATGAATTGTTCACCTGCAACAGAGGAAAAATTCTCCACACAGGGAGTACTCTCCACTAGGTGTCACAGCCCAGGAGGAAAAAAAGAATATATCTCTGGTTGAGATAGATTTGTTGAGCAACAATTATTGTTAATAATATGTTAATAATAATAATAGCCAGCATTTATATGTTTGTGGAAAGCTTTGCAAATATGATCTTTCATTTTATCTTCACCACTACCCTGGAAGGCAGATGCTATTAGGATCCCATTTTAGAGAAAAAGAAAAAGGCAGAGAGGTGAATCCCCTCTTCAAGACTTACAAAATGCTACACAGTCTCTTGATATAATGGACATCGTCATGTTTGGGGCTAGAATACAAATCCCAGTTCTGGCTACTAATTGACAGTGGGTAAGCCATCTCTTGTCTCCAGACTTGGTTTTGTCATCTGTGCAATGGGAGGGCTGGACTAAATGAGGTCTCTTCCCTTTCTAGATCCTAAAAAAGTAGCCCTTTTATAGCAGCTGGGTTGAATGTAGAACTTTGGGCTCCAAATCAGGGGTTGTTCTAGTGGGTCTCAAAGAAGCAAGAAAAAGCTAACGCTGGAAAAACCACATGGAATAGGGACTCCTCGACTGTGGGCCAAGGACTCCTAAGTAATGACTCACAAATAAGCAAGCACCTCTCTCAGACTAATTCGTGTCAGATGTGTACATGGAAGGGACTTTTGCAGATCACCTAACATGGAAGCACTCGGCATCCCCTATCAATGGGTGAGGGTACCCTCCTTTGATTAGCCATGTAACACAGAATAGACTTGATCTTTGAAACAAACCAGACTGGGTCAGTCTTTTTTTTTTTTCCTGCTTGCACATGAGATTGAAGGTCATAGTTCACTCACAATACTGACACCGGGAACTGAACCAGTGAAAGGGGAAGGAATAAATTTAAAAGCTGAATTCATAGTTATTTTGGACATTATTTTCTCTGAATTTCAAAGTCAAGAAATGAAACTATGGACAACTCTCTCCATTTCTCACTATTCCAAATGACTCACAGAGACTAATGTGAAAAAAAAAGTTGCATGGCTACTTTGACAGAGGGGATTTCCTTACCTGGGAGTTCCTTACAAAATAAAACCACAGATCTAGTCTTTAGCCCTGTTCTGTCCTTTCTTAATTAGCAGATATTAACAATACAACTCTCATGTAGATTTGCATGCATTCTTTTTTTTAAGCTGGGAAAAAAAAAAAACTTGTTTCAACTTCCTTATTTTATGGATGAGAGAAGGAAGTCACAGAGAAGGGTAATGGCTTGCTAGCTAGCATCATGGGAAATCAGAGGATGACTAAAGGACATAGGACTTGGAAGCTGAACACTCAGCATCAGTAGGCAGAGTTAAAGAGATTGAGAAAGGGCAATATTTCCAGAAAGAAGGAACAGAGAAAGGAAAAAAGAAGGAAATAGGTTTTCCAGAAATGGACATTTATTATTTTGTATTGAATCCTCTCTTATGTTCTGCAGGATATATAGCAATATTTTGCTTTTTCTTTTCTCATTTTGTATTTAATTTTGAAATTAAAATGGATAAAGCACCAGCTCTGAAGTCAGGAGACCTGAGTTCAAATTTGATCTCAGACACTTAACATTCCCTAGCTGTGTGACCCTGGGCAAGTCACTTAACCTCAATTGCCTCAGCAAAAAGCAAAAAAAAAAAAAAAAAATTACAAATATAAATAAAAGAAAGAAAGAAACAGTCCTGATGTGGTTTCATTCTAATGTGGATGACAACATGTATATAGATATATAAAATATATACAAAAGCAATTGGGGGGGGGCAGCTAGGTGGCACCAGCCCTGAAGTCAGGAGGACCTGAGTTCAAATCTGATCTCAGACACAACATTCCCTAGCTGTGTGACCCTGGGCAAGTCACTTAACCCCAATTGCCTCAGCAAAAAAAAAAAAAGCAACTGGGGTATCATGGTGCACAGAGCACTGCACTTAGTCAGGGAGTTCTGAGTTCTGATCCATATTAGACATATACTAGCTGTGTGATCCTGGACAAATTAATTAACCCCTAGTTATCTCAATTTCCCATCTATAAAAGGGAATTCATAAGAGTACCTTTATCACAGGGTTGTTGTGAGGACCCAAGAAGATAATCATCATAGTGCTTAGCAGTGCCTGGCACATAGTAGGGATGATGTAAATATGAGTTATTTCTATGGGTACAGAGGCAGCAAACATTTATCAAGCACCCACTAAGTGCCAAGCACCCCCTGCTAGGCATTAGAGATACAAAGAAAAGTGAAAATATGACTATTTCCTACTTTTAAGACATTCCCTGTATAAGGAGAGTTGGGGGGGGGGGTGAATGCAGACAACACGCTGATCACCATATCGGAACAATATCCATACAGGAACAGCAGAGGCCGATCTCGGAGCCAAGACATTAACATTAAGGAAGCTTGGGAAAAGCTCATGCATTTCTTGGGGTAGCAGAAGCTAGGAGGTCAGAAGGGGTCTCACGCAGGAGAAAGGCCCTCTAGGTACGGGAGAAAGCCCCGACTCAGCCAGAACTTGAGGCCGAAAGGCCAAGTCTGGGAAACAGCGGAGCCAGTTTGGAATATATGACATGATGGGGACTATGTGTGATAAGCTGTAGGGGTGGAATTCCTAACAGAGGAGTCTGCATTTGATCCCAGAAGCATCACAGCAGCTTCATGAAAGTGGGCTACAGGGAAGAGTTCTCTGACAGCTGTAGGTAAAATGGATAAGACAGGGAGACCCATGAGGAGACTGCTCCAGGAATACAGGCTAAGGCTGATGAGAGCAGCTGGCGGACTCCGATTGAAAAGATGGGTCAACCAACTATGTACAAAGAGGATGGTGGGGGATAAATGGGAGATAATCTCAGAGGGAAGACATTAGCATTAGGATGTCTGTCTTTAGCATGGATCCACTACGGAGAAAAAGGAAGTTGGACAAGACCATGGATGTCACCGAAAAGACCTTAGAAATCATCTCCAAAATCCACAGTTGGATGACCTCCATGGAATATTAAAGGAATATTAAAACTATCTTTTGACACCTTCATTTTTAGATGAAGAATCACGGCCAGAGGGGTGAAGTGACTGAAATACACACTTCCTGACCTCTGGTCCAATGCCCTTTACATACCAGTCTGCTTCCATCTATTCTCTCTCCAGACTTAGGTAAATGTTCTTGACTCTGCTGGGGTATAAGCACATAGGCCATAAAACTTTTGTTAAACACAACAAGGGCTCTAGATTTCCATCAGTGGGGAAGAAATTATGGACCTTGTGCTAGAATGAACCAGGGATACCCAAAGAGGGGTCCGTGCTTCCCCATAAATGACAATTAGACATGGATCTCACTTCTGATCACTGCTCCCCATGATCACTGGACTACCCTGATAAGACCTTCCACTCTTCTCCTGAATGGATTAACTGACTCAAATTTAGCTCTCCAGTCCCTCCTTCCCACCGCTGATAGAATGAATCTTCCTTATTCACCCTAATGATTATCTTCTGATTATGTCACCCCTCCACTCAAGACCCTTGAGTAGCTCATCAAATCAAGTTTCACTTCCCCACATTAGACTGAAGGCCCCATAATCAATTTATAATTTCTGTCAAGTTTTCATATTTCCCTTTTATGAAATTCCCATCCAACTGGATTTATTCCTTTGAACTCTGCCCTCTCCTGATCTGCATCACTACAGTTCATTCCCCCCAAAATTGCCTTTCACTCATTTTTTTAAATTTTCTGTAAATCCACATGTGGATACATCATTTCCTCCCAACAGAAGGTAAGCTGTTTTTGCCCTTGTTTCCCCAGCAACTAGCACAGTGCTCTAGACATGTGTAGGCACCAAATTTAAAAAAAAAAAAAAAAAAAACAGCCCTCCTCTAGGGTTAGAACTGATTCCTCTCCTAGAGCCAACTCAGAAGTCTTCCCTTAAACACAGGTCACACACACACCAGGGCTAAAGTATCCTCCTTTTCTACAAATCTAAGGGCCCCTTGGGGTTTCTTCTCTGTCCCTATCCCATTCTCCCTTGTCCCAGGCTTCTTATTTTTGGACACCAAGGGGTAGTTGGAAGATTATTAACTATAATCTTCCAAAAGCCCAACAGGAATTGTCATTTTTCATCTTTTTGTCCTGTTCATCTACCACAGGACCTCGATAAAAACAAGTGCTTCATAAATATCTGATAAACTAAAACTCAGCACAACGTGGCCCATGCCTCCCATTTCCCTCAGACAATCGATGTTCTCAAGAGACACCTCCCTGACCTCGAAATTTGTAATATCGGAAACCCACCCTTACCCAGGAGTCTTGAAGTAATCGTGATACAGTACCCAACTTCCTCAGGAAGGTCACTTCACCATTATCACAGATAGATTTCATCAACTCCTTCCTTGATGGTGTTGTCACACAAATTAAGAAACACATTTCTTAAAATTAACGATTCTGGTAATCAGAAGGAACCCCAAAAGTCTAATCCAATGAGGACTGAACAGAAATCTGCTCTTCAAAAGCCCCGGTCATCCCGAAGTTGACCATAAAGACATCTGGACTCTGCTTGGAGACCTTGTTACCTGGAGGTGAAGGAGGAAAGACCTTGAGTTAGGAGACCCAGTATGAGATCCTGGTTCTGCTTCTATGAATAGGACTGTGGGCCTCAGTTGACTCATCAGAAAGATGGAGACAATGAGCCTTGTGCTACTATCTCTGCTCACAGGATTGCAGTGGGGAAGGAACATTATAAAGCTTAAAGTGCTAGGAAAATGGCAAGAGTTATTATCACATCCCAAAGCAATTTAATTTTCTTTTCAATCACTTCTGATTGTTAGAAAGATTGCCTTCCTTCCCTCAATTTAACCATCCTTCAAGACTTAAAATCTTAAAAACATTTTAAGAAAGACACCAGTCCTTTCCACTCATTCCCAGGCTCCTTAGAGGCTAGGGACCATTGGCCTCCCCATCCCCAGGAACTCCTCTGTCTAGTCTATATGAGTCACAAGCAGAGTCTAAAGTGTATTTCTTCTAACAACACTGAGTGGTCATTTAACACAGTGAATCCTTGATCGGTGTCGAGATTCACCAATCTCGAATGCTGCTGCCCTCCTAGAACCACGGTTCCATCACTCTTCCAGTTCTGGTCAGCCTTTCCCAACATATGCTAACTCTACACAGGATAAAAAACTGAAAGGAGGAATAGAGATCACAGAGACCCAAACTAGTCATTTTCCAGAGTAAGACAAGGAAGACAAGGACAGTAACTGATTTTCCCAACATCACACAGGCAACAAGTAACTGAATCAGGATTCAGATCCACGTTCTGATGCTCCTACTGCAGGCTTCTGTCCACTCCACTGGTTCCTACCTGGTACTCCTAAAATATGGGAACAAGAATTGGACAACATCCTTCAGGTAGCATCTAGCAGGGGCAGAGGAGAGTAGATCTCTCTCTTGTTCTGACACTAGAATTCTGTTAAATCATGTGACCTGTCAGTCACCAGGCAGCATTGTTGATTCATACTAAGTTTACAGTCTACTAAGACCCCCAGAACTTTGTCTAGCCAGGTCTCCCTAAAACTATACTTACTTAGGTAATTTTTTATTTTACACAGAAAGGATCCCCCAGGTCCCCTTAGACTGACTGTAATCAGCCCTACAGCTTTTGTCCATCTGACAAAGCCAATCCTTACCAAATGAGGCTGGCTAATCCCCTTCAATACTGATAAAAATTTAGAAGTGGGGAAGACCACAATCTCCAGCAGCAGTTATCTCTCTAATAGTTATATAGCCAGGACTTCCAAATCAGCTTTTTTTTTTTTTAATCACTTGGGCTTCAGAGCACAAGAAAGTGTTTCCACAAAGGAAGATATATTTTAGAGACTCACCAGGAAGTGAGATTGAACAGATTCTCCCTAGGATGGGAAGAGAACAGGTCTGCCCTCAGGTCCCATGAGTATTAGGCAACTGATGATATATTCATTGGACTACTGGGAGGACCTAAGTTCAAATCCAACTTCAGACACTCACAGATTCTGTGACCCTAGGCAAAAAGCAACTTTTGTTTGCTGCAGTTTTCCCAACTATAAAATAGGACACTCAAAGGGCAGCTAAAGAGCACCATAATGCACAGAGCACCAACCTGGAGTCAGGAAGATTCCTCTTCCTGAGTTCAAATCTGGTCTCATTCACTTACTAGCTGTGAGACCCTGGAGAAATCACTTAACCCTGGCTGCCTAATTTTCCTCATCTGTAAAATGAACTAGAGAAAGAAATGGAAAACAGCTCTAGAATCTTATTCTTTTTTTAATTAAAGATTTTTATTTGCAAAACATATGTATGGGTAATTCTTCAATATTGACCCTTACAAAGCTTTCTGTTACAAAATTTTCCCCCCCAGTCCCCACCCCTCCCCTAGATGGCAGGAAATGCACTACATGTTAATTATATTAAAATACTTGACAAATTGATTGTGTATATATATTTTTACAGTTATCTTGCTGTACAAGGAAAATTGAATCTATAAGAAAAAAATATCTGAGAAGGGAAACAATGCAAGCAAACATCAATAGAGAGCATGAAAATGTTATGTTGTGGTCCACATTTCACATCCCTCTCTCTGGGTGTATATGGCTTTCTTCACTGAACAATTGGAACTGGTTTGAAACATTGCATTGTTGAAGAGAGCCATGTCCATCAGAATCGATCATCATATAGTCTTGTTGTTGCTTTGTATAATGATCTCCTGGTTCTGCTGATTTCACTCAGCATCAGTTCATGCAAGTCTCTCCAGGCCTCTCTGAAATCATTCTGCTGGCCGTTTCTTACAGAACAATAATATTCCATGACATTCATAGACCATAATTTTCTTATTCTTTTTTTTAAACAGCATTTCTCTATGTATCTCTACCCCCACACCCTGCTATGTAACAAAAACAGTTAAGCAAGTGAAACTAGCATACTGTTGACACACTACAACTCTAATGTCTTTGCCAAGAAAATCCCACAATGAGTTGGACACGATTGAAAAATGACTGAACAACAATAGAATTTACCTCACAAAACTAGTATGAGGGACAAATGAGACAATATTTGTTTAAAAAATAAAATAAAAAGACCAAAAAACCTTAGCACAGTGCCTGGCACGTGATAGGTACCATATAAATGATTATTCCTTCCCTTCCATGTGTACTCTGGGGCAAAAACCCAAGAAGTAGAAGGGTTAGAAGTCAATACTCAACATCCTTGCTTCACTGCCTGCTTTCTATATGCTAATCTGGCTAAGTTGGGAGTTCAGAGAGAAGCAGAGAAAGTAGCAAGTGACTGGAACACCTAGAGAAGCTGAGAAATCTCACCCAGTACTGGTTAGAAGCCACAGCATGAAGAGACCTGGGCTTCTCATGGTCATGACCCCCCCAATCCCCAAGTTTCTTTCTGAGCAGTCTTTTCTTTAAATTTCTCTAGATGAAGCCATTCTTCAGTTCTTGTAGGCTTAATTATCATGCAGATGATAACTTAATCTACAGAAAGAGCTTCAGTATCTCCCCTGAACTTTCATCTGACCTATTGTATATTCAAATTGTATGTCCAAAACAGAAATTCTATTCCCCAACCCCAGCACTGAAATCTTCCCCTCTTCCAAATTTCCCTATTAAATGGTTCCTCCAAACCACCCAGGTTCATAACCTCAGCCTCAACCTGGACTACTCACTCTCTCTCACCCCATATGACCAATTAACTGCTAATTCTTCTCATCTCTATTTCCACAACACCATTTACATTTGACCCCTTCTCTTCACTCACACAGCCACCCTGCTTCATCAGCTCTCACCTAGATTACTACAATGGCTTCCTAATTGGTCACCTTGACAATCCCATTCACAGCTACACAAGTGGTTTTCCTTAATTACGGAGGTGATCATGTCATTCCCACTGGATTATTGATATGGAAAATTGATTTCTCTCAGCATCTTCTCCAATTCTCCTGGGTTTTAGTCCATGATCTTAAGATGGGAAGCAGATACTATTCTCACAAGCAAAGAGTGAGCATGGTCAAGTTTTTTCTTGGCCATACGAAAAGATCTAGGAGGACAATTCAACCTGGGGGCTATTCATCCAGATGATGGCTCAAGGGGGATTCTTCCTTACAGATGTATTTAGTCTAGTTCCTTTTTTGATCTTTATTCTACATTGTCTATAAACTATGTGATCACAGCGCAAATCTGAATCTGTAACTAGAATGGACAGTGAACTAAGAGTGGACAAAAGATTTCACATTTTAATATTTTGAACAATATTCTATTTAATTCCCTGGATTCAATACAGATCTGATCAGAGAAGGTTAATCTAAGTTATTTAGCACAAATGTAGACCCTGACATATCTTGGGTTTAAGTGGTAGTTCACATACTAGAGGGTTCAATGTCTTCTGGTAGTCAACAAAAACACAAAAGTTTCTTAGGAAAGCAATCTCCAGGCAAAGTTCAGTTGTTAATTCAAGTAAAGTGTCACTTGGTAGGCAATTCAGATTTTGCTCTCAGCTAATCAAATGCCCATGTTGGATAATTAATACTGTGATACAGTTTTTACATCAAAACTGGAGCCACCCAACCCAAGGATCCCAAGTGGGACACCAATGTCGCAAAAAGGAAGTTTGTCTTTTTATCACACTTAAATCTATCTCTTTGCAATTTCCACCCACTGATCCTCTTTTTACTCTCTGAGGCTAAAAAATTTGTCTAATTCCTCTTCCAAATGAACACCATCCCAATGCTTAAAGAGAGTTATTATAGCCCTCCCAAATCTTTGTTTCTCTAATCTAAAACATCCCCGATCCCTGTCAGTGATCTTCATGTGAAATGAATGTCTTTTCTGTCCTCCCTTCCTCTAAAAGCTCTCCACCTTTCAGTGAGAGCCATCCCAACTCTATGGTGTGCAAGACTGAATACAATCAAATGTGCTCTGAACAGGCCAGTGGTACTAAGATCTCTACATGCTACATCCAAAATCTATTGAACCTGAAAGCATCACCCTACTTACACTTAGGAAGCACAGATAAATTATCCCAAGTTTAAGGAACCAGGATAGGAGAGGTGGACTTCACTAATCAAAAGAAAGCTCAGGGGTCTGCACCAATATGTCTAATTACCCAAAGGACAGCAAAAGCTCAAAGAAAAGATGTGTACTAAAGAGACAGAAAATGCATTTCTTCCCCCCCCCCAAAAAAAAAAAACTAGAGCATATTCTACCACAAATATATTCAGCTATTCAATCATGCCAGATGCTTTATGATCCCCTGAACCACAGTTTGCCAATACCATCCATGGGGTCTTCTTGGCAAAGGTACTGAAGTGGTTGATCATTTCCTTCTCCAATGAATTAAGGTAAAAAGACGCTGTGTTATTTGCCAGGATCATATAGCTAGTGTCTGAGGTCAAAGTCTAGGTTCACTATAGTGCTCTATCCACTATGGCGCCACCTAGTGGCCACGTACCACAAATATATACCTCTCCCAGGATCCTTGAGCATGGTGCCTGGTACAGAGTGCATCCTTCATGAGTGTTGGTTGATCTGTATCAGATTGTTTGCTGTCTTGGGGAGGTAAGGAAAAGAGAGAGAGAAATTTTGGAACTCAAAAGCTTATAAAAATGAATGTTGAAAGCTATCTTTATCTGTAATTGGAAAAATAAAATAATATTGAGGAGGAAAAATGCTGGCTTACAGGAAGTCATGTTAAGGCAAGGCAGTTCCTATGTCCTTCTGCTGCCACCTTCTGGGCATCAATGGGGAGTCCTTGGCTGAGGTTCTGCCTCTCCAGGAAGAGAAAGAATAGACCTCTCCATTTCTTTTTAAATAAAGCCAAGCTTTATTGAAGTTCAAGCTCTTTAAATGTAGTAACTAGAAAGTCTTCCCTCACAACAACTCAAAACTCTCTAATACAGATTGCTACTTAGTGACTTCCTCCAGAAAGTCCTAGGGAATCATATCACATATTTAATCTTGGAAATCCCTCTTACCCAAGCCTCTTTCTGATTTAAGGTTAAAAGAAGCTTCTGATTCCCCTTTAATCTCTTAAGGGGCTCCTACCTCCAATACACATGAGAGGTAGGATGGTCCTCTGCTCAAGGAAGACAAGGTCATTGGTTCTGATGGTCCAGACAGACTTCAAATGATCAAGAAGTGCCCAGCAAATGAGACAAGTACAAAGAGACTGGAGTGTCCTTCCCCAATCAAAGGATCTTCAAAATCATTTAGTTCAATCTCCTTACATCATCAAAGAGGAATGAAGTCTTCCTTCCAAATTTTTACCTTTCATGTTCAAATATAGTCACCTAGCACATGCCCTGTGGACTTGGAGTTGACCAATACTTATTTAGATACCTTAAAATACTTTAGTCCAATTCTCAATTGAGTTCTCCTTTTCTTGACCTATTTGGGGGTTTCCTGGCAAAGATACTGGAGCAATCTGTCATTTCCTTATTGAGCTCATTTTACAGATAAGGAAACTGAGGCAAAGAGAGTTAAGTGATTTGCTCAGAGTCACACAGCTAGTTAGTGTCTGTGGATTTGAACTCTGGAAGATGAGTTTTCCTATCTCCAGACCTGGCACTCTTTCCATTAAGGCACCATCTAACTACCCAAAACATTTGCTGAAGATCTCTATAAGATGGGGATTGTAAGAGCAACTAGCCCCAGGGTTTATTGTGAGGATCAAATGAGAATATTGCTTTGCAAACATTAGAGTGATATATAAAAGCTAGCTTATTAGTAATGGTAATAGGCTGGATTAATGGGAGTACAGAATCTAGAATTCTGTTTCAACTGACAGAAAAGAGAGGAATTGTTAAGAGGGACAGGGAATCAGGAAGACCCTGGTGGAGGGGAAGCAGCTGCAGTACAATTGCATTTATGGGATCCTAAAATGGTTCCCAGGTCCTGGGCAAAGGAGAGAATTTTGATCGTAAAGGCTGGGTAGGGCCAAGCTTGCAAGTCTGGACTTTCTCCAGAAAGCCCTGGGGAATTGTATCACCATAATAATAGCTGGCATTTACAGTGAACTACTGAGCATGAAACACTTTACATGCATTATCTTATTTGATCTGATTACATTAATGTTCTGGGTCCTAGCTAGCTGCTGCTGTCCAAATAAACTTGCACAAGATAAAGGCAAACAGGGAAGCTACAGTTTATTAATGACACACACCACCATCCATAGGAAATGGACATGTGTGCTTCCCAATTCTACAAAGGACATGTTCAATGTCTGATGCTGAGCAGTTCTATTAACTTCTGGGGAGGACCCAGGAAAAGGTACTACAAAGGATGCTTAAACTGTTGCAAAGGAAAAAAAAAATGTGCCCTTGCTAGCTTAACCATTTACATTTGAGTCCTCCCCCCCTCCAAAAAAAAAAGTAAATCAATTAGCATTTGTAAGGGCCTATCTCTGCTTTATCAGATGGGATACTGGGGGATGACTTCTTTGAACTGGTCAGATCCTTAGGTTTTCTATTATAGTCTTAAAGGGATTTTGTGTTTGTACATATGTGTGTTCAGTCTTTTCAGGGATGTCCAACTCCTCCTGACCTCATTTGGGGTTTCCTTAACAGACACTGGAATGGTTTTGCGATTTCCTGTTCATTTTACAGATGAGAAAACTGAGGTAAACAGGGTAGAGAGTTGGCACAGTGGACAGAGTGCTAAGCTTGAAGCCAGGAAGACTCCTCCTCCTAAATTCAAATCCAGCCTCAGACACTTATTAGATGTGTGATCTTGGGCAAGTCACTCTATTTGTCTCAATTTCCTCATCTATAAAATAAGCTAAAAAAGGTAATGACAAACCGTTCCCGTATTCTTGCCAAGAAAAACCCAAATGGGATCATGAAGAGCCAGATATGACTGAAATAACTGAACAACAATAAAAATGAGCTGGAGAAGGAAATGGCAAATCACTCCATTATCTCTGCCAAGAAAACCCCAAATGCACTCATGAAGGACATGACTGAACAACAAGAAGGTTCATTGTATCTCCATATCTATGATTCTATTTTCCTGACTTCAAGTCCAAGTCTTTCTACAAAGCTACACTGCTTTCTGTTTTTAAATTTTATTTTGTACTTTTCAGTTCCAAATTTTTCCCATTACAAATGTGTATAGTCATGCAAAATAAATTCCCTGGTTAGTCATGTCTTAAAAAAAAAAATTGGTGCAGCTAAGTGGCATTGTGGAAGAAGCACCCAGTTTGGGTTCAGAAAGACCACATTGAAATCTGAATTTAAGACACTTGCTAGCTGTGGGACTCTGGGCAAATCACTTACCTCTCTTTGCCTGAGTTTCCTTCTTGGTAAAATGTGCTAGAGAAAGAAATATCAAACCACTCCAGTATCTTTGCCAAGAAAACCCCAAATGGGATCACAGGGTCAAACATGACTGAATAATAACAAAAATAAAGAAAAAAAAAAGAAAATATATTTCTGTCTGTATACTTGAGTCTATCAGTTCTCTATTTGGAGGTGGGTACCATGTTTTAGCATGAGTCTTCTTGAATTGGGGTGGATCTTTGTAATGATCAGTTAACAACTGCTGTTTATTTTTATATTATTGGTGTTATTATATAAACTATTCTCCTGGATCTCCTCACTTTACTTTGCATCATTTCATATCCATCTTGCCAGGTTTTTCTGACACCATTCCCTTCACCATTTATTACAGCATAATGACATCCCATTTTGTTGAAGGAAAATCTCATAAATGTTGGAGAGGATGCAGGAAAACCAGGACTCTAATGCATTGTTAGTGGAATTGTGAAATGATCCAGCCATTCTGGAGAGCAATTTGGAATTATGCCCAAAGGATTATAAAACTGTGCATACCCTTTGATCTAGTAATATCACTACTGTGTCTGAATCCCAAAAAGATCATAAAAGAGGGGAAAGGACCCACATGTGCAAAAATGTTTACAGCAGCTCTTTTTTGTAGTTGAGTAGATGCTCATCGCTCGGGGGATGGCTGAATAAGTTACTGTATATTAATGTAACAGAATGTTATTGCTTTCACAGAGCTTATCATTGTTTGGCCTTTGTTCTCAAAAAAGGGGCCATGACATCAGGGAGGTGATGCTGTGACATTAAATCCTTAATTGGATTTCAGTGAAGGAGGGCTGTGCTTTGGTCACCTGCCTCACTTTCCCTTTCAATCATATTGTTCTCTAAGAAATGATGAACAGGCTGATTTCAGAAGTCTGGAAAGACTTTCATGAACTGATGCTGAGTGAAGTGAGCAGAACCAGGAGATCATTGTAGACAATAATAAGATTATGTGATTACCAACTGTGATAGACTTAGCTCTTCCTAGAAATGCATTTCTAATAAACATGGGATAGGAAGTGCCATTCACATCCAGAAAAAGAACTATGGAGACTGAATGTTCATTTTCACCTATTTGTTTGTTTGCTTTTTTAAGATTTTCCCTGCACAATGTGACAAATATGTTTAAAAGGCTTGTACATGTATAACTTATGTCAGATCGTTTACTGTCTTGGGGAGGGGAAAGGTAAAGGGAGAGAGAAAAATTTGGAACATAAAATCTTATAAAATCTTATCTTTATGTGTATTTGGAAAAATAAAATACAATTGAGGAGAATAAAAAGAAAGAAAGAAAATCCCAATTAGGGTTTCACCCTAATGAATCAGGCAAACTCAAAAAAAAAAAAAAAAAAGTGAGACAAGTTTATTCTAGCAAACAAGACCAATGCAATGTGCCCAGTCACGTGACAATTTCACCTTACTGCTTTTATAAGTCAGTTTTTCTTAATAAGAGGAAGAAAATTCATATAGGGAAACATTTCCAAAAGGGGATGAGCAAGACAATCTTGATAGGTAGACATTTCCAAAAGGGTATGGGCCATTGCATCTCAGCTCCTCCCCCATTGAAGCACTATAGGGAAATAAGATTAGATATAAAGAAGATAGGATGAAAGTACATGTGACTATATGCTGACTAGCAGCATTTAATACAAAGGACAAGGAGATGCAATCAGAGTACATGATGCCTCCCCCAAATGACAGGAAAACCAGCAAAACTGGAAACTATGGGGTCACTCACATTGAACCAGTGCAAATTGCATTGATAGATCATAACTTGTTTGGTCATTCTCCAACCGATGGCCATCTTCCCACACAGTTTCTAATTCCTTGTCACCACAAACAAAACTGCTATAAATATTTTTGAGCATATGGGTCCTTTTCCTCTTTCTTTGGGTTAAACACCTAGCAATTGGGTCAGATTTAGTCAATTTTTTGGCGTAGTTCCAAATTGTTTTTCATGATGGTTGAAATAAATCATAGCTCTACCAACAGTGTATGAGTATCCCTGTTTTCCCACATCCCTGCAGCATTTGTAATTTTCCTTTTTTTGTGGTTATCTTAGCCCATGTGGTGGGTATGCATTGTTTTACTTTGTATATCTCTAATTTTTAGCGAGGGCAGTTAGGTGGTTGACATCATTGAAGCATGCCTGGAGTCTAGCCTCAATTTTTAGCAGTGTGATTGGAGGCAAGTAGTTTAACCTTATTTACCTCAATTTCCTCACCTGGAAAATGAGCCAGAGAAGGAAATGGCAAACCACTATGGTGTCTTTACCAAGAAAACCCCAAATGAGATCATGAAAAGTCAGAAACAATTTAACAACAGTAATTATTAGTGATTTCAAGCATTTTTTTCACAGTGTTTTAGGTTATTTTTTCCCCGTGTCTTTAGCTTGGATTTCTTCCTCTAAAAACTGCCTATTCATATGCCTTGACCACAAATTGAAGAATGGTTCTCATTCTTGTAAATTTGTCTCATATTCCTATATATCTTATAAACAAGAGCTTTGTAAGGGAAACGGGTTGCCAAGATTACCCCTTCCAAATTTCTTGCTTTTCTTCTAATTTTAAGTACATTGGTTTTGTGTTGCAGTGACATTAGGAAGACCTGAATTCAAGGCTGGCCACTTGCTAGTTATGTGACTTTGGGCTAGTCACCTAACCTCAGTTTGCCTCAGTTTTCTTATCTGTAATGCTAGAATAATAATAGCATGTATTTCCCAGGGTTGTTGTGAGGATCAAATGGGATAATAATTGTAAGTTTGGGTATCATGTCTGGAATATAGTAAGTGCTATACAGTTATCACTTTCACATCATGACCTTTCCCATTAAGATTTTGATATACTGCAGATTGGTATAAGAAATTAAATGGGAATTTTAGGGGAGTTTTGTGGAAGCCAAACATGACAACCGAAAGCCAGCAGCTGTCACAGAGCTAAGGCCAAATATTTAACCCAACTTTTACAATAACATAGTATAAATACCCCATAATTCAAATTTGTTCTCTGATACAAAAAGGAAGTTGAATATTTTACGTTGCTTTTTCCAGACCATGGGGGCACCATGCCTCTAACCACTGTGATATTGAGGAGATAACTATATAAATATTAGTTATTATTATTGTACAAAATCTTTTAAATTTTATATCATTAGATATTCATTTTTACCACCCGTGACTCTATCTTTTATTTGGTCATGAACTCTATCCAGAGATCTGAAAGATAATTATCTTTTTAATTTTATACCATCAGATATTCATTTTTACCACCCATAAATCTCTCTTTTATTTAGTCATGAACTCTATCCATAGATCTGAAAGGTAATTTCTTCCAGGTTCCCCTAATTTGCTCAAAATGTCAACCTTTAAGTTTAAGTCATGTAACCATTTTGAGCTTATCTACGTATATTCATAATTTTTTTTTCTTTGACCTCATCAGGATTCATCATGGTGGGACCATAGGCACTTATGCTGGTGATAATAAAATTGACACACACAGTGCCAGCGCTAGGTCAGTGTTGGGAGACGAGAAGTGAACTTTGCTGGAATTATTAATTGTTTCAATTAGTTTTTTTAGTTGATTCTAGCAAACTATTCTCTAAGTAAACCATTACATCTGCAAAAAGTGATAGTTTTGTTTCTTCTTTGCCTAGGCTTATTCCTTCAATTTCTTTTTCTTGTCTTATTGCTATAGCTATTATGTTTAGGAAAAAAAATATTGAATAGTAATGGTGATAATGGACATCCTCGTTTCACTCTTGATTTTATTGGAAAGACTTCTACCATCCCCATTATAAATAATGCTTGCTCTTGGGTTTTAGATAGATATTCCTTGTCATTTTAAAGAAAGCATGCATTTATTTCTATGCTTTCTAGTATTTTTTTTAAAATAGGAATGGATGTTTTATTTTATCAAAAGTTTTTTCTGCCCCTATTGAGATAATATGATTTTTGTTGGCTTTGTCATTAATATGCCTATAATTGTTCTAATACTGAACCAGCCTGGATTCCTGGTGTAAATCATTTCCATAACAGTGACTACTCATAGGCTTTGTGATAGATTGCTGTAGTCTTCTAATATTTTATTGAAAGCTTTTTGCATCAATATTCATTAGAGAAATGTTTTATTGCTTTCCAATGCAAGAATATCATGGTTGGAAAGAACTCAGGCTCATTTAACCTCACATCCTTAGTCTCACCATAAATTAGAAAAATGAGACCTAGAAAACAACCCACATTCTCCAAAGTCACTCAGTCAATTTGCAGCAGAGAGAGGAAAAGAAAACATGGTCAGGTAACTTGCTGAATGAAGAGGAAAGTGATAAATACACCAGGATGGTAACAAAGGCATTCCTAGGCAGAGAAAGCTGTAGACAGGACAAAACTCTACCAAGTTCTTTGAGGAAGTAGAATTTAAATGTGTTCTTAACTGCAAGGAGGTAGAAAGGACAGTAGATTATGAATAGAGAGAACAAGGTTCAAGGACTGGCTTTGCACTGGAAAATCAGGAGATTGTTATTTACTATGTCACTTGGGGAAAGTCCCATCCTCTTTCCCTCTCTGATTTCCCTCTCATTTGAAAAATGAAACCATTAATTATAATCTCTTAAGGTGGACAAAATAAAGGCTTTGTCCAGCTCTAGCATTGTTTGTTCCAAGGTACCTCCTTAACACTAACAGTCTGTTCTTTCCAGTTCCAGCACACCATTTTCCAAGACTCCTTCTAGATCTATTATTCCAGTATTTCTTGTTCCATGATATGTTCCGCTTCTGATATGTCCATACTCTCAGAACCATCCAGCTCTATCATTTCTTGGTCTATAATCTTTAGTTGTTGTCCTTCATTTTTGAAGAGGTCCAAAATGACATCACTGTTAGAGCTGAGTTACACTGTCCCACTGTGGCTCATCTGACCAATCAATAAGAGCTTGGAATGCTCTGCCTCAAGTTAAACAGAAATAGTCCCTATGAACATTTGGGATGGAGACTCTAACTTTGAACATCTCGTGTTTCTTCTGAGCTAATTCAATTCTTCTTTGCTTATAGAGCACAGCAGTTTCTCTGATGAGGGCATGCCATGCTGGGTGGTTCTGTGCCAGTCTCCCATGTCATGCAATCAATTCTAAAGTTCTTAAGGGAGACTTTGAGAGTATTCTTGTATTGCTTTTTTTGACCACCATGTGAGCGTTTGCCCTGTGTGAGTTCTCCATAAAATAGTCTTTTTGGCAAATGTACATTTGGCTTTCAAACAATGTGGCCAGCCCAGTTACCCAGTTTATAATCTTTATCCCTTACTACTACTACTACTACTACTACTACTACTACTACTACTACTACTA
>JAJPUD010004574.1:19315-38988 GCA_023553655.1 Myrmecobius fasciatus | reverse complement strand
TACTACTACTACTACTACTACTACTACTACTACTACTACTACTACTACTACTACTACTACTACACACACACACATACCACCCCAAGATTCAGAATCAACTAGAAAAACTCCTTTTCACTTTAAGAGGGAAAGACAAAAGAACAAGAGACATATTTAGTGACCTGACTTTACTATGTTCAGCTGCAAGCCCCTCCTAGCTCAAGAAAGCTTCTGGCTCTGGTATTGATGGCAGCAGCACAAAATACTAGTGAGGTAAATCTGCCCCCTTGTGGCAGGATATGGCATATGATTCTACTTTGTTCTCCCCAGATCACCACTAACCAGAAGGTCAAGTCCAAAGCCACATCCACACCCTCCAGAGAGAAATTTCCAAGGAGGGAAGGTCTGTATTACAGAATCGGCTTTACAACACAAACAGAGAGCAGCTGAAATCTTGGGGCAGGGTGGTCAAGAGATTGCAGAAAATCTGCTAATTTGGGTAGGGGGAAAACTTCCATCTTTTTTTGCATTTTATATACATCTATATTTCAGTATAATGGTTTCTTTTGTAATATTGTGTCTTTTTATATATTAAAAAGCAGTACTGTGAGCAGTTCCTAGACTTCATCAGACTGACTGACAAAGGGGTCTCGAACATTAAAAAGATTAAGAACTTCTGGTTCCTCACACATCAAATTAACTAAGATGGCAGAAAAGGAAAATGATAAATGTTGGAGAGGATGGGGAGAAATGGGGACGCTAATGCATTGTTGGTATAGTTGTGAGCCGGTCCAACCATTCTGGAAAACAATTTGGAATTATATCCAAAGGACTATAAAACTGTGCATGCCTTCTGATTTAATAATGTCACTACTAGGTCTGTACCCTAAAAAGATTGAAAGAAAAGGGAAAGGACCTATATACACAAAAATATTTGTAGCAGGCTTTTTGTGATGGCATAGAACTGGAAATTGAGGGCTGCCCATCGATTGGAAAACAAACTGTAGCATATGATTGTGGTTTAAGAAATGATGAGCAGGATGCTCTCAGAAAAAACCTGAGAACAATTATATGACCTCATACAAAGTGAAATATGAGCAGAACCAAAAGAATATTGTATATAACAAGAGCAATATCGTAATAATGATGATCAATATTGTAACAATGATGATCAACTATGAAAGACTAGCTATTCTGATCAAGATAGTGTACCAAAACAATTCCAAAAGATCCATGATAAAAAAAATGCTATCTACCTCCAGAAAGAGAAATAGTGAACTTTGAATATAGATCAAAGCATACTTGTTTTTTATTATAGTTATTTTTATTGTTTTATTTTTGTTTATGTTTTCTTTTGCAACATGGTTAATGCAGAAATATGTTTGTCATGACCCCCCAAGTATAATTTAAATCAAATTGCTTGCCAGTTGTTCTAGATCTATATCTGGCCACTGGACCCAGATGGCTCTGGAGGGGAGAGTGAGACAGGTGACCTGGTGCAGCCCTCCCTCACTTGAACCCAATTCACTTGCATGTCATGGCATCACCTCCCTAATGTCATGGTCCTCTTCCGAAATGAAAGACAAACAACCACCTGTTCAGCATGTTCAGGGGTGTCAGAGAAAAGGAGAGAATTTTCAGTTCAAAATTCTTTAAAATTATTTGTTTTTAAAAAGTTTACATGTAATTGGGAAAAGCTAATGAAATAAAAATAATAATTTCAATTAAAAAAAGTGTTCCTGGTGTAATGGAAATATCATTATATTAGAAGTATTCTTTACAGACACATAATCTGGAAGACTCCTCTTTCTGAGTTCAAATCTGACCTCAGACCCTTCCTAGCTGAGTGACCCTGGGCAAGTCACTCAACCCTGTTTACCTCAGTTTTTTCATCTGTAAAATGAATTGGAGAAGGAAATAGCAAACTACTCCATTACCTCTACTAAGAAAAATCTCAAATGGAGTCACAGAGTCAGACATGACTGGAAAAGGACTGAACAAATATTCTTCTGGTCCTTAAAAAATTACAAAACACCCTCCCTACTAGAATCCCATTTTGTAAATATAATAAGGTTGACTCTGGCCCATTCCTTCAGGCCCATGCTTTCTACATCACCCCTAAAGATCTGCCATTGCCTCAAGTCCCCACCTGTTGTGCTTTCTCCCCATCCCCACACCTCACCCGTCTGTCCTGTTTTAAGGGAGGTCAAGTACCAATACCCCAGGTCCATTAAACTGTCTAATACCAACTGTTTTTTTAGAAAAGAATGTTAAATACATATTTTTAATGAACTGATTGATAATAAGTGGCTGAATCAGAGCCACATCAAAGTCACTTTATTTACCATCAGGGTTTCCGAGTTTCAATTCTGACTCTGTTACTACTTTTGTAATCTTAGATAAATGCTCTCTGGCCTCAGCTTGGAAACTATTGCTATCTTATAGAGGAGAAAGAAATGTCTCTAAGATAACAATGGTTTCTAGGATTTCTTCTCAATTGAAATCCTATGTCTAGTCCTCCACAATTGAAGGCTAGGTGATAGAAAAATGTGAAAGGAAGGGGGAAGAAGGACTATTGAGCCTTTAAAGGCAAATCCCAGCAATAAAGAGGAAGGAGCTGGGCCCTCTGAAGCATCAGCAGCTCTTTGTCTTCCCAAGAGTTAAGTTGTGGATCCAAAGCTACTTTCAGTTGGGAAATCAGCCAAGGAGGAGGGAGAGCTATGTGGAGATGGTTGGTGACTCTTGGCCTAAGGATAGTGAGGCAGCTATTTGTCAATCTCACAATAACAAGGAGGAGGTCCCGAAGCAGGCAACTTTCTAAGACCTGTCAAATCTGATGACTAAGATCTATTCCTGGTAACAACACACTTGGACAAAAACAAAAACAAAAAAACATGATACTGCTGGAAGGAATTCAGAAAGCATTGCGAAAGATAATGAAATCATGAGCAAGACCTTAAGGACACAGAGGAGGTAATGATCACTGTTGCTCATCAAAGACAAGAGATCCAAAACAGAAAGGTAGATAGGAGAAATTAATAGCTAGTTCAGAAGATGGTATCTGAAGACAAGATTTTGGAACCCTAGACTAGAGGTGTCAAACTCACAGGAACAGAACCAGATAAAAATCAAATTGGGAGACACTTAACCTAGTAAAAGTACAATATGACGTAGGTAATATTAATTTGTGGTTTTCTAGGATAAAACCTGACCCACAGAGAGTTTTACACCATCGTCCTAGACCATGACTTAAAATATGTGCATAATAGTAGTTCAGGAAGGGATAGAGGGCACCTAATAAGGGCTGGTAAGAATAGACTTATGCCAAAGATTAAAAATCTATTCACAGGGATTTAAGCATCAGCCTACCTTTCCAGGCTGATATCATATTACTCCAGTCAAACCAGTCTATTTGACATTTCCTGTCCATGAAATTCCATCTCCCAGTTTCATATTTTTGCACTGACTGTTTCTTAGGGCTTAGCTCAGCTGGCACCTGCCTCAATAGACCCTTCATGATTTCCACAGTTCTTGGGCTCTATGCTCCCCCATTCGCCTGTTCAAATCACTTTACAAGTGATAGTTCCAAATGTTACTGTTTCCCTCCAGGGCTTTTGAAATAACCTGAGACTTTGTTTCCGATTGTAATCCCTTGTAACTTCAGGCTGTTAGGGGAAAGAAACACTTTCCAATTTCAAGCTACAGGTAGAGTTGCTTGTAAGTGAGCCTGTGATAGTGCTACAAAGTGGCTGGTTTCTTAACACTATGTATCCGTATAAATAACCATGTGGTGACTTTTGCTCATCTGCTCCTGGGGATACGATCCAGTTTTATTGCTGCAATACAGCCGCCCAATTTTGAAGGAAAAACAAATCTGGTTTTGTAACCCCCAAAAACTAACTAAATAATTGAATTCTGGGCTCTGTCATTTACAACTGAGCTGACCTTAGGAATAGGATTCCCCATCTTTGGATCTCAGTTTGCTCATCCATGAGATATGAAAGTCACTAGATGATATCAAAGGTCTCTTCCTCATTCTAACTCAATGTTATTACGACTGACTAATTGATGTGGCATGTGGGCTGAACCTTGAAGGAGGCTGAAGATGCCAAGCATCGGAGGTGAGAATGAGAACATTCCATTCATGGGAGGCAGATCGTGTGGAGGCAGACAAATGGGAGACCAAGGGAACAGAAAAGAAGTTAATCTTGCTCAAACTGAGAGGGTATGAAAGGGAAGTATGATGAATCAAGCCTGGAATGATAGGCTGGAGCCAGGCTGTGAGGGACTGTAAATGACAAATAGAAGAGTTGTATTTATTCCTTTTTGAGACTAAACACCTTGAGAAGTGCCTCTTCTTCCTTTCCTCACTCTCTCTTTTAAACTCTCTGCAGCCTGGTTTCTGACTTCATCATTCAACTTCAACTCTCTCTCAAACTCACTAGTCCCTCCCTTAATTGTCAAGTCCAATGGTCTTTTTTCAAATTCTCACCCTTCTTGAGCTCTGGGCAGAACCCTCTTCTCCTTTCTCTCTCAGACACCCAGGTTCCCAATCTAGGTGTCATCCTTGGCTCCTCGGTCTCTCTCCCCTCCCAAATCCCATCAATTGTCAAGTCCTAGCAATTATTCTCCCTTTGTAACATCTCTCATGGATGCTCCCTTTCTCTCCTCTGACACTGCTCCCACCCTGGTCCAGGACCTCATCACTCATCCAGTCCCCCTGGATAACTCAATAGCTGCTGGGGGCAGAAAGCAGCCTGTCTCAAGTCTTCTCCCACTTCAATCCATCCTCTACTCAACTATCAAAGTGATCTTCCCAAAGTATGTCTAATTATGCCATCCACCTACTTGATAAACTCCAGTAGCTCTCTATCATCTCTAGGATCAATTTCAAAATCCTCTGTTTGGCTTTTAAAAACCTGCCTCACCTGGCCTCCTCCTACCTTTCCAGTCTTCTCACATTTTCCTCCTCTCAATGAACCTGAGCTACAGTGACATTAGCTTCTTTGCCATTCCAGAATACTCCAAGCTAGTGAAACCTGGCTGTTCCCCATACCTGGAATTCTCTCTTCTTATCTGTCTCCTGGATACCCTGGCTTTCCTTTAAGTCACAGTTAAAATCCCTCCTCCTTCAAAGGATCCCATCCCAAAGAGATCATAAAAAGGGGGAAGGATCCACATGTGCAAAAATGTAGTTCTTTTTATAATGGCAAGGAATTGAAAACTGAATGAATGCCCCTCAGTTGGAGGCTGGCTGAATACATTATATGTATTCATATATTATATTACATATATGTATTCATATTCTATATTACATATATGTATTCATATTCAGCAGGATAATTTCAGAAAGGCCTGGAAAAACTTATATGATTGATGTTAAGTGAAATGAGCAGAACCAGGAGATCATTGTACATGGCAACAAGATTATATGATGATCATTTCTGATGGACATGGCTCTCTTCAACAATGAGATGATTCAGACCAGTTCCTTATGGTCTTGTGATGAAGAGAGCCATCAACACCCAGAGAGAGAACTGTGGAAACTGAATGTGGATCACAACAAAGCATTTTCACTCTTTTTGTTGTAGTTTGCTTGAATTTTGTTTTCTTTCTCTTTTTTTTAATTTCTTGATTTGACTTTTCTTGTGCAGCAAGATAATTGTATAAATGTGTAACCCTATATTAGATTTAACATATATTGGATTACATGCCATCTAGGGGAGGAGGTAGGGAGAAGAGGGAGAAAATGATAACACAAGGTTTTTCAAGGATCAATGCTGAAAATTTATCCTTGCATATATTTTGAAAATAAAAAACTTTAATAAAAAAAACAAAATGGGTTCATGATTTAGATATAATGGTATTATAAGCAAATTAGAAGAATAAAGGATAGGCTACCTCTCAGATCTGTGGAGAAGGAAGAAATTTGTGGCCAAAGAAGAACTAGAATACATTATGGAATGCAAAGTGGATAATTTTGATTATATTAAGTTAAAAAGGGTTTGTATGAACAAAACTAATGCAGATAAGGATCTTATTTCTAAAATATATAGAGGATTGACTCAAATTTATAGGAATTCAAGTCATTCTCCAATTGATAAATGGTCAAAGGATATAAGCAGACAATTTTCAAAAAAAGAAACTAAAACCATTTCTAATCATATATAAAGATGCTCTAAATCACTATTGATCAGAGAAATGCACATTAAGACAACTCTGAGATGCCACTACACACCTCTTGGATTGGCTAAGATGACAGGAAAAGATAATGATGAATATTGGAAGGGATGTGGGAAAACAGGGACACTGATACATTGTTGATGGAATTGTGATCTGATCCAACCATTCTGGAGAGCAATTTGGAACTATGGCCAAAGGGCTTTCAAACTGCGCATACCCTTTAATCCAGCAACGTCTCTATTGAGTCTGTATCCCAAAGAGATCATAAAGGAGGGAAAGGGACTCACATGTGCAAAAATGTTTGTGGCAGCCCTTTTTGTAGTGGCAAGAAACTGGAAATTGAGTGGATGCCCATCAGTTGGAGAATGGCTGAATAAATTATGGTATATGAATGTTATGGAATATTATTGTTCTGTAAGAAATGATCAGCAGGATGATTTCAGAGAAGTCTGGAGAGACTTGCATGAATTAATGCTGAGTGAAATGAGTGGAACCAAGAGATCATTGTACATGGCAACAGCAAGATTATATGATGATCAATTCTGAAGGATGTGGCTCTTCTCAACAATGAGATGATTCAGGTCAGTTCCAGTGATCTTGTGATGAAGACAGCCATCTACACAGAGAGAGAGGACTGCTGGGACTGAGTGTGGATCACAACATAGTATTTTGCTCTTTTTGTTGTTGTTTGCATTCTGTTTTCTTTCTTATTCTTTCCTTTTTTGATCTGATTTTTCTTATGCAGCATGATAATTGTGGAACATGTATAGAAGAATTTTACATGTTTAACATTTATTGTATTACTTGTCATCTATGGGAGCGGATGAGGGAAAAGAAGGGGAAATTTTTGGAACACAAGGTTTTGCAAAGGTAAATGCTGAAAACTATCTTTGCATGTATTTTGAAAATAAAAACTATTGTTAAAAAAGAGGAAATAAATGAAGAATTGGGGGAACATGAAAGAAAGCAAGAAAGGCAATGATGTAATATGACATTTTGTCACTATTGAGTAAATAGACATTTTGAATAACAGATCCCAGAAATTACACCTTACAATATACATTACAACTCTGATTTTGTAAAAGGAGACTAAATGCTTCCTAACATAATATTTTTAAAAATCATTTTTCAAAATGTGTGTATTTTTTATTTTATGCTTGTGTTAATATGTACTTATAATTTAGGGAACAGACCAAGAATAATGTATCACATAGAAAGAAATGAATACATTCAATTAAAACAAAAAGAAAAAAGAAACCTTTCCTTAATGCCAGTGACTTCCTTCCATTGATTATTTCTAATTTATCCTGCATAGATCTTATTTGTTTTCATGTTATTACCCTCATTAGATTGTAAACTCCTTAAGAGCAGAGACTGGTTTTTACTTGTTTTTTTGGGGGGGGGTTAGTTTTGTCGTTTGGGGGAGGTTTGTTTTGTTTTGTTTCCTTTTCCTCATATCTCCAGTGTTTTGCACAGTGCCTTGCATTGTATAGGCTTTTAAAAAATAATTCTTGTTTTTAATTCAGTCATTTCAGTTGTGTCTGACTCTCTGTAATCCCTTTTGGGGGATTTTCTTGGCAAAGATATGATCTGCTGTTTCCCTCTCCAGCTCATTTTTACAAATAAGAAAACTGAGGCAAACAGGGTTAAGTGACTTGCTCTGGGTAGTAAATGTCTGAGTAAGTGCCTGAGGCTAGATTTGAACTCAGGAAGATGAGTTTTTCTGACTCCAAGTCTGGTGCTCTATCCACTACAATGTCACTTAGCTGCTTGAAATGCTGGTTGACTTGATTTGAATTGGAAATCACTGAAGATTCAGGAGCAAGGGAGTGATATAGTCAGACTTGTACCTTAGGAATATTATGGTATCTGGTACCTGTGGGGAAGGTGTTTATGGTACCCAGCTGCAGAATGGACTAGAGGGGAGGAGACTTGAAACATGAAGAGATCATCCCAGAGGCTTCAGGCAATGACACCAGGGAAGGGGGTGTTCTCAGGCTTCTGGCCATTGTGAACTCTGGGGTTCAGGAAAGAAGGTGAGAGCTTTCTATCTAAAGGACAAATGGCAGAGCTAAAGGGATCTCAGGGACTTCCTAGGCCAACCATTTTCTTTTATAGATGATCAAAAATATACAGAGGAGTTGTCCAGGGTTACAGAGGCAGCTAGGGAGCACTTCAGTGAATTAGAGCACCAAACCTGGAGTCAGGAAAACTCATATCCCTAAGTTCAAATCCAGCCTTAGACACTTCCTAGCTATAACCCTGGGTGACTCACTTTACTCTGTTTGCCTCAGTTTCCTCATTTGTAAAATAAGCTGGAAAAGAAGATGGCAAACCATTCCAGTATCTTTGTAAAGAAAACCTCCAAAAAAAGAGTCACAAAGAATCAGACACAACTGAAGATTGAACAACCCATCAGAGGTTAAAAAAAAGTGACAAAGTTTCATTTTAAGTATCTGAAAATATATATCTTCACATGTTTGTAGGCTGGTATGTGGAAGAGATTAGACTTGTTTGGCTTGGCCAGATTTTGGATTGCTATATGGTGGAGAACCATCTGCTTCATCTACTGCTCCTACCATACCAAAAGATATCCAATAAATAAAGCCTTTTACATTGACAAAGATCTGAAATTTGCATGTAGACATAGTGCCAGAAAGGTTACTTATTACTTACTATTATTAATTGCTAATTATTATTATTATTATTAATTATCGTTATTGTGAAGCAGTCATTTTCTCCATTCTCAATATTTCTCAAGGAAGAAGTCTTGCAGGATCTAGTTATTCTCAAAAGGCATTAATCGTGTTGGAATAATTTCAAAACACGTATTATAACAGAACCATCTGCTTCAGGTGATACCAGATTCTACTTAATTAGGACTTTCCAAGCAAGCCTGGATAACCTCTTGGATCCCAGATTTCTCTGAGGTCCTTCGATCCTGTAAATTCACCCAGTTTTCCTACATAATCATCTCTGAATCATACCTATCCTTCAAAACCCAGAACAAGCCCCACCTCCTCCCATTCCCTACTCAGTCAGTTCATAGCAATCAGTTCCTGCCCTGGCACCCATAGTTGTAGTACAATGGAAAGGGTGACAGACTGGGATTCAGGAGACCAGAGTCCACATTCTAGCTCTGACACTTATCTCTGCCTAATCAACATATCAGAGAAAGCATTTTTAAAGCATCTACTAAGCAAGAAGATGTTAAATATCTACAAATACAAGAATGAAATGATCTCTACTCTCAAGGAGTCAACATTCTAGTGGGGAACCAACACCTACATCTCTGAACCTCCATTTTCTCATCTATAAAATGGGGGAATGATAATAATTTACAATATTAGGACACTGGTGAATAAAGCTGGAGAAAATATTCACTGATACTTACCATATGTTGTTATTCAGACATATCTTGACTCTTCATGACCCCATCTGGGATTTCCTGGGCAAAAATTAGCGTGAGTTATAAATCAGGATTTGATTTATTGTTTTATTGTCTAGACTTAAAAGGCAATAGAGAAAATGGTAATACCGTAGGTTAAACTGAAAATGCACACTGCATATCTTTTATTCGGTGAGTCAGTTCTTAAACACTTACTAGCATGCTCTATATATACATCACTACCTACCCTTGCTCCCCTACTCCCCCTACTGCCTTGTTGGCCAAAATTGTCTAAAAATCTACAATTCTTTAGATCACAAACTGGTCAGCCTAGAAAGATTTTCAGAAACCACTTAATTCAGTCTTCTCATTTTATACATGTAGAAGCATATTTAAAAGCCTTTTTAGTTTTTCTAAAAATATCAAGAAATACTATTTTTTCAGCCTAAAATTTCTCAGACATTTGCCTTAGGAAAGCAGGAAGAACAAAAGCTGAAACCTTCCTCATTTGAAACTGAGTAAGGCTGATAATCAAATCCACCTTTTGTCCAGATGGGATCACTTCCTTCCCTAGAGACACTGACTCCATTGCCCACTGGGGACAGCCACCGGCTCAGCAACTTCTCTCTATGAAATTCAAGGTTAAGATGCTGAACCCCCAAAAGGACTCTTAAGGGGCAGTGTTGCAGGAAAGATCTGAATGTTGATCATCTGGAAATGTTAACCCCAAACTGTATTTCAACATTTCATGATCTTGTTCAATATTCCTATAAATGTTATCTCAAATTGTCTTGAGGACATTCATGTTAGAAGGCAGAAACTATACAGCTTGGATATCCTTCTCCAAACATGAAATGCTTTAGATGCATAGTAAATAAAATTATTTACGAGAGACCTGAGCCTATTCACAGAGGACATTATTAACATTAATTTTTAGTGTAATTTCTTTCACACAGATAAAGAAACTGAGGCTGAAGAAAAAAGCTATAAATTAAAGGCAGGCCTTCTGAACCCCAGCTTAAGAGTTTTTCCCAATGCATCAAAATATCTCCCTGCAACATCTCTCCCCTTTCTCCTCCCCCACGGTATCTGGCAGTACTTTGCACCTTCCTAGGAACTCAATAAATATTTGTTGATTCCCTGAAAAGTTTCTACAAGGAAGGAAATATTTAGAAACTAGAAGGGCAGGGGAAGTTTTTAAGTGTGTGACTCATTCCTTTCATTTTATCTGTAAAAACAAGTCACTTTTCTCTTTCCCCTTTGCCCAGACTTAATTCCAGGAAAAATCCATTTTTGGAAGCTTCACAAATGAAGCCAGACCTTTTAGTTCAATCCTTCTGATTCCCTGAGGGTAGACCCTCCCTTTCCTACCCAATCTTGGAGGCAGGAGCAAGGCTGGGGAATAGCTGAGGAATAGTTTATATTTAACTCTTGCAAGATGACATGATTATAAAATATTACCATCTGGGTACCTTCTGCCATTTCCCTCAAGGTTCCAGACTTACACTGGAAAGCTTGCATGTCTTGACTAGTTCTACAAACAAAAGCTACTAACAATAGTTCTTCCTTCTAGTAGTTTCTGCTCTCCAGAAGGTTCCCCCTTGGTCCCAGGGGCAAAGCTAGATAATTCTCCCATCATTCCTTCCAGGTCCTGTGGAAAGAAGGAAGTAATCTTCTTTCCTCTAGACTCAGAGAGACAATGTATAGAAGGGTTTGGCATGCCATCGTCTAGGGGGTCATGTAGAGATGGGCAAGGACTGAACTCACCAATAATCCAGCTCTTGGAGCAGGTCCTACCTTTATGAACTTTAGTCTCTTCATCTCTCAAATTGAAAGGTGTAAAGCTTCAAAGGGAAATATAGCAATAATCCTAAGGTCCCCTGACCTGAGTGCTATTATTTTAACAATCTGTCTGTCAATGATCCTAAAGTCTTTGGGCCTTAGGATAGTCCTACAAACATTGCTGACTGTCATATAGATAATTTGGTGATAACCAAGTTCCTGAGACAACAGTGAATAGACCACCCCTCCAACCTGCCCCTACCTGTAAGCCATAAAATGAATGCATTTTCTTTCTCCTCTTTCTTTGCTAAATCCTTTTGGAACTTAGCCCACTTTAATGGGTGTTACAATTGCAATAATCTTTGCTCCTTGACTTGGACATGGGTTCAAACCTGCAAATTCTTTTGAGATAACCTCACAACAACCCCAACCTTTTGGGGTCTCCTTTTAAATTGCAACATTTGGTGGCCCATACAGGGAAGTCTGGCCTCCCCTGACATCATTCACTCCTTGTCAAGATAAGGCCCCCATTCTTTTCTCTCTCCATCCTATAGCTGAGATATCCCAAGCCACTGGGAGAAGGTTTGTCTGGGTCATCTTGAGTTCCACACTCAGCAAATTTTCCTTGACTTCGGACACCCAGGGAAGTTTTGTCACCTTTCCACCTTCTCTGGGACACCAGGAGAGACAAAGTGCTATAGGATGACTTTTAACAAAGAAATTTTATAGCTTTTGGCAAAGACGGGACAATTCTCTTTCATGTCTTTTTTGTCTGTGTCTGCACCTTTGTGCAGAATGTCTGTGTCATGTTTGTTCTCTGTTACCTGGAAAGATTGAAAAGGCAGCCAGTAAGAAAAACTTCTATGCTATAGTTAGAATGCTGAGAAAGATTTCTTAATATCCTTGATTCCCATCTTAAAAGGGGGAAAAGCCTGGCTTTTTCCTGTGGACTTCAGCTCTGGCCAAACAGGGGGTACAGAAATAAAGTTAGCTAATTAAAATTATAGAACTACTAAAATCACAGCAGATTCTCAAGATTTGGGGGATTTTGTTGTTTGTTGGTTTTGTTTTCTTTATGCTGAGGCAATTGGAGTTAAGTGACTTGCCCAGGGTCACACAGCTAGGAAATGTTAAGTGTCAGAGTCCAGATTTGAACTCAGGTACTACTGACTTCAGTCAGTCTTAAAACAAGGTTTTAAGAACAATGATTAAATATCAAGAAATACTATTTTTTCAGCCTAAAATTTCTCAGACATTTGCCTTTAGGAAAGCAGGAAGAACAAAAGCTGAAACCTTCCTCATTTGAAACTGAGTAAGGCTGATAATCAAATCCACCTTTTGTCCAGATGGGATCACTTCCTTCCCTAGAGACACTGACTCTAGGAAATTGGAAATTAGTCATTTGAACATTGCAAAAAAAAAAATCCTAAAACATTGGGGATAATTCCAGAAATTAACCCCATTCTGAAAAAAGGGAGGGAAAAAAAAATAGGTAAATAGCAACTTTTTGCTAATCCTTTCTCAACTCCTATCTTGTATGGAGTCTCCTTCTGCTCCTTTGGGAAAGCACTCCAGAAGGTATTAAAGGACTGCTCTTCACCACCCTAATCATTCGGCACACTCTACTCCCTGGAGTTCTGCATGTATCTTAGTGGTGGGAATTGGTAACAAGACAAAAATAGCCCATATGTCCCTCTCTTACCGCCTCTCATCTTGGATCAGATTTAAAAAGGAGAATGCTAAAGAATTGTAGAGAAATTCAAATTCTGCCTCATCTATAGAAATAGGGGAAAGAGCAACAGCACAATCTTGCCCAAACATCTCCCCAACTTTTGGAGCTTGGAAGAATGGGGATGAAGTGGGGGTCAGGTCCTATGATCAGTATTCCCTGAGCCCTGGCACCTGAAACTACCATCAAAGGGAGATCCTGGCACCAATCACTCGGCCTTCAGCAGATTCTGTCCAGAAACTGCCTGGGAAGAATTCAGGTGCCTCTGGCAGTACCCAACATGGCAGTGTGCCATGAGAAAGTCGGTCACACTTTGCATTTGGTAAGCCCACTATTGTCTGTTTCACTTGTACATATGTATTAGCTCTGCAATTTATAGCACATTAACATAACAACATCATTGATTATTGTTGGGAAGATCAACTGATTGCAAAGGTGTTTAACATACAACAAATACTCTATGAATGTTAACTACTTTATTGGGTATAATTGTTTCATACTGATAATTTTATATGGGTTTTTTAGATGTGACCAACATACAAAGTCAGTGTTGAGATAAATGATTTCTCTGTGTGTGTTTAAACTAGATTAAGCAAATTCAAGTAAATTAAGGTCTCCCCAAGGCTAGGAGGATAGTGTATAAAAAAAAGAGTCTCTTTTTTTTCCTCTTCCCTCCTTCCCTAACTGCAGCAGAGATGCATAGATGAAAGGATGAGAGAGAAAGAAAATAGATCCGCCACAGTGAAATTTGTTATTTGAGATATTATAGTAAAAGCTATTTTAAAGGAGCTGTAATCAAAGTCCATTAAAGGGATATGTAAATTGTAATCATTTGTACTGATGATAGTGTTAACAGAAGACTTAAGAGTTTGGGAATTTCAGGAAACTTTAGGAAAAGCAGTTCACTGCTACTTTAAAAACTCTGGCAACAAACAGTCTGCTTTTGATTTATCAAGAGTCAGACTTCTGACAGCCCTGTCAGTAAAAACTAGCACCTTAACCCTTTTCTGGCTCACAAAAGAGAAATAGTTTGTATGAATTGGAAAATAACCAAATGTAAATTCAGTTTATTTGAAACACTTAATTAGAATTAGAATCTCATGAACTAAAGTTAAGTCCAGTTTTAACTCTTCTCTAACTCAATTTTAAGAATTGTCTTTTCTTCTCCCTAAAACAAAAGGAAAACTTATTTAAAGGAATAGAAATCATCCCTGAGAACTTCCAGGGCTGCAAGAGTTTGGGGACAGAATAAACTGAACAACTAAAAGAAGGTGGAAAGTTTATTTAGTCTAGCTAAACCCATTTTTTTAAATATTTTGTAAATGTAATTTAGGGAATTAGGTATTTTTATCTTTGCTAGAAAATTAAGAGGAAATTACGGGTAAGACTATTTGGCTATTAGGAAAATTCTAAAATTGTTAACCAAGTTATTTGGAGTTATTGTCATCATGTTAAACCTAAAATAGGTAATTACTGTATGTAGAACAAGAGGGATGAAGTGAAAGCCTTGTCAGTTCACTTTCAAGTATGAGGATGTACAGCACCTTCTTCCCCCTTCACAAAGTAGAGAGAGGTATCAAACAGCACAGCCCATGAAAATACTAAGAATAATTGGGGTGGGCAACAGCAAGATCAGCTCCTTTCCTGGGATCTCTGTCAACTCCTCTTAATTTGCAAGTTTGCCAGTTTTCTTGAAACTATCATGGTAAGCAAGGCCATGAGAAAAGACCCTGTTTAGGATGTATAGTTCCTAAATAAGAAATGTTTCCTAAAAAATCTATAAACTTGTTTAATGATTGATCCTTTGCACCAGGATAAGTTTAAATATATAAAACATGCTAAACAAAATCTTCTATGTATATAAATCCTGGTAAATTTTTTTTTAATAATGTCTCTATCCCTAAGCTGCAATTAGTAGAATTTGCTCTGAGAGATAAAATCTCTTGGGACTGTAGTTGATATTCTTTTGAGTTTTGAATTTGGATATGATTGCCTGGTGGATCATTGTCAGTAACCCACCGTTTGAGATAAATGCCCTAAATTACTCAGAGGGTCACTTTCTTCAACTGTCATAGGTGGATATCTTATCTGGGCAAGAGCTGGGAGGACAGCTTAGCCTCTGCTTAAGGTGGGATCCTTCTGACTCAGTTCCCCAGTTCTGTTTCTTTGTTTCCCACCTGATTATTCCTGAGTCTGCTTATGAGGTGAAATTGTTACTGCATGATTGATTGTCAATGCTAGTATAATCATGTCCTGGTTTTTTTTCTCTTGTAGCAAATTTCTATAATCAGAGAGAGCAGTCTGTAGAAGTATCCCAGGGGACACAATGGTTTTCTACTTTAGATGTTAATGATGCTTTCATTTCCATATCATTGCAAAAAGACTCACAATTTCTTTTTGCCCTTGAAGGGGAAAATTCAGGAAATGTAACCTCCAACAATTGACATGCACAGTTCTACCTCAGGGCTTCTGTGACAGCCCCCACACTGGGGCTTTGGACAAGCACTGACTCTCCAGTATATAAATGATATCTTGATCTGCAACTCAACCCGAGAGGCTTCTCTGGCTGTAGCCATAAAAACCCTTAACTTTCTCTACTCCTGGTGCGATGATTTGTCTGAAGGCCCACATTGCTGATCAGTCTGTTAAGTATTTGGGCCATGAATTAACTCCCACCTCCCATTTGCTCACAGCAGAGAGGAAGCAGACAATCTTATCACACCCTGATAAGGTGTGAACCTGAACCTGACTCAAAAAAACTTTCCTGGGCATGGGATTTGTAGGCTTCTCAAAGAAACTTGGTGTCTTTGGGGTGACTCTCCTGCCTTAGAGCAGTGGCTGCCCTTGCCCTTATAATTGAGGAAGCCTCTAAGCTCATTCTAAGCTCACCATTGGAGGTTCTAACTCCCCACCAGGTTCAGAACATTTTTGCCCTCACCAGAGCTTTAGAATTGGGAAAAGTAATGAGTGAACATCTATACTGATTCCAAATATGCCTTCCATGTTTTTAATGCTCGTGGGACTATATGGAAAGAAGGGGGACTTTTGATAGCAAAAAAAAAAAATTCCCCCATTAAGTATGCAGGGGAAATTCTACAATTATTGCAAGCTTCCATGAACCTAGAGAGTTTCTTGCTATGTTTTGTAAAGAACACCAGAAAGGAGATTCACTTCAGGCCAAGGGAAACTGCCCATATCGCTGCCTATCTGTCCCTAACCATGGCACCTTTCATTTTTCAACTCCCCAAATCCTACGTAATTTCATATAGATTTCAGGAATAAGCCCTTGCTAAAGAAAGGGGTACACTCTTTCTCCTTCTAAGTGGTTTCAAACACCTTCAAGCCAACTTCTAATCTCAAAGGCCAACAGTGGAAACTTTTCTTTGTTCTTCTGCCAAGTTATTGGGGGGGGGGGGATGCTCTCCTTGTGAAACCTATTTTCCCTGGTCACAAGCTAGGAAAAACAATTAAACAGGTCTGTCAGGCCTGGCCAGTTTGTGCCCAAGTAAATCCTGCAAGGGTTTTAAAACTCCCCCCAATCCTGAAGCCCATCTGAAGGAGGAATACACATTTAAGGGAGGGCTGCCAGGGGCTTCAAACTGCTTTTAGTTTTTGTTGACACCTTTACTAATTGGGTAAAAACTTTCCCTTGCAAGACTGAAAAGGCTCAGAGGTTTTTGCTAAAGGGGATCAAACCCACTTAAGATGAATTATTGTTTCACTCTGCATGTCACCCTCTCTACTCGAAGCTTAATGCCTTTTAAAAATTATGGTGCTTGCATCCTAGGCCACCTGAGCACTCCTTTCACTATGTACAAGGCCACTATTCCACCCATTGCCCCTACACGTTTGAAGAAACAAAAGCAGGGATTTGGGGGAAATGTTCTTTGTTATTTACCCTAGAAAATGCTATCTTGATGAGAGACATTCATGATAGTCTCGTCTACCCCCTCCCAAGTCTTCCTCTGGGTGGGGTCCCTAGTAACCCCCATCCCAATTCCATTTTTAATTCTTTTTTTTTTTTGCTCATATTTGGCCCTGCATTTTTAACCTGCTTGTGAGATTTGTTTCCTTCAGACTGTAAGCTATAACTTCTAACTATTTGTTCAACCTGAATACCATCAGCTAACTGATTGTGATACTCAGCACCCCCTGGATGCTGCTGCCACCCCCTTCAACTCATGTGGCTCCCTTAGTCTGGACCCCACTAGGCAGACCCAGCTCTATACCCTTTATCAGCCTGAAGCAGTTCCGGAAGATGTGATCTTCATCCCTTTATCCCAAATGAATTTGGGGTTCAAACTGTTTGAGAGGGGAATAAAGGGGGTACAGCTTGTAAGAAAATTATGGCAGTGATCCTAAGGTCCCTGACCTTAGAGTGCTATCATTCTAACAATCTGTCCATCAATTATTCTAAAGTTTTCTGGCCTTAGGATAGTCCTACAAACATGGCTGACTGTCAGATAGATAATCTGCTGGTCAGTGATAACCAGGTTCCTGAGACAACAGTGAACAGACCAGACCCCTCCAACCTACCTGTAACAAGTAACTCTAGCTTTGGTCTATAAATTTATCTTCTTTCTCCTTATTCTTTGTTAAATCCTTTTGGAATTTAGCCTGTTTCAACTGGCATTACCATCACAATAAACTTTGCCCCATGACTTGGAGATGGGTTCAAGCCTGCAAATTCTTTTTTGTTGTTGTTTTGTTTTTTCCTCCGAGGCAAATGGGGTTAAGTGACTTGCCCAGTGTCACACAGCTAGGAAGTATTAAGTGTCTGAGGTCAGATTTGAACTCAGGTCCTCCTGACTTCAGGGCTGTTGCTCTATGCACTGTACCACCTAGCTGCCTCTCTTTTGAGACACCTCCCAACACTAGTCTTCAACCCCAACCTTTCGGAGTCTCCTTTTGAATCTCAACAAAATCAAATAATAAAATTTGTGGGGTCCCTTAAAATACCTGTCTCTGATAATACCTGTCCAAAGGTCTCCTCCAGTCGATATTCTAAGTTTTAAGGACATTCCCAAACTCTGAAGGGTTCCTTCCAGCTACAATATATTTGTTCTAAAATCCCTTCAATTCTCACCTTCCAGTCCTTAATTTCCCAAAGACTGACCTTTAGTCTCTCTAATCCTATCAGTCCCCAGAGGCTTGGTTTCTGTAAATATTGCTTGGTAAATGTTAATTGATGTTCTGTTGGCTCTCTGGTTGAATAATCCTAATCACTGGTGATTGAGAATTCTCTAGAATGGGAGCCCATGCCAATAGCATTGGAGAGATCCCCAAATCCTTGGGTGTGATAGGTCCAGCATCTCCCTTACATAGCTCCCTCCCAACCCCACCCTAATATGTAGAGGCTCTATTCAAAATAAGAAAAAGCTGCCCCTGGGATTGGATGACCTCAGCTTCTCTGACACAGCCTCCAGATCTTCTAAGGGCTTAAAAAATACCCTCACCATGGAGGTGTCAGCCTGAACCAGATTAAACTGTAACTAACATTTGCTTTTAACATTTAATTTAGAGGGAAGGAGAACATTATATACAGTAACAATACACAGTACTGAAACTATGGCCAACTGGGGAAAATTTGGCTACTGTGGTGGATACAGTGATTCAAGATGATTTCGAAGATCTCAGTATGAAAAACACTCTCCTCCTCCAGAGAGAAAAACAAGCAGATTGGAGCATATTTTTTTCTTTTTTTTTTTTTTAAATAAAGCTTTTTATTTGCAAAACATATGAGTGACTTTTCAACATTGACCTTTGCAAAAAAACTTTTTTTTCCCAAGCTTTTCCTTTCCCTCCCCCCTCCCCCACCCCTAGATGACAGGTAATCTAATACATGCTAGATAGGATAAATTATATGACAAGTACAATACATGTATACATATCTATACAGTTATCTTACTGCACAAGAAACATCAGATCTAGAAAGAGAAGAAGAAAAAAAACAACCTAAGAAGGAAAACAGAATGCATGGAAATATTCACAGAAAGCGTTAAAATGCTGTGTTGTGGTTCACTCTCAGTTCCCACAGGCCTCTCTCTGGATGTATATGACTATCTTCATCGCAGAACAACTGGTTTGAATCACATCATTGTTGAAGAGAACCATGTCCATCAAAATTGATCATCGTATAGTCCTGTTGCTGTGTATAATGTTCTCCTGGTTCTGCTGATTTCACTCAGCATCAGTTCATGCAAGTCTCTCCAATCCTCTCTGAAATCCTCCTGTTGGTCATTTCTTACAGAACAATAATATTCCATAACATTCATATACCATAATTTATTCAGCCATTCTCCAATTGATGGGCATCTTTTCAATTTCCAGTTTCTTGCCACTACAAAAAGGGCTGCCACAAACATTTTTGCACATGTGGGTCCCTTTCCCTCCTTAAAAATCTCTTTGGGATATAGGCCCAGTAGAAACACTGCTGGGTCAAAGGGTATGCACTGTTTGATAACTCTTTGAGCATAGCTCCAAATTGCTCTCCAGAATGGTTGGATCCGTTCACAGTTCCACCAACAATGTATCAGTGTCCCAGTTTTCCCACATCCCCTCCAACAGCTATCATTATCATTTCCTGTCATTTTAGCCAATCTGACAGGTGTG
>JAJPUD010004574.1:0-12477 GCA_023553655.1 Myrmecobius fasciatus | reverse complement strand
CAATAGAAAATACATAGCTGAAGGACCAGGAGGCTGCACTACAATAGGCAATACACAGCTGGAGGACCAGGAGGCTGCACTAACTACCAGGAAAAGTCTCTTGATGGGTGTGGTGTTAAGGGGAGCTGAGATTCCAAGAAGCATCTGTGAAGAGCATTGGACAGCCTGTGCAGTCTTGTGCAGTCACATGGGGAGAGCCTCAAGCAGGCATTTTTGGGGACAGTGCAGAGCAAGCAATCTCAACTAGATCTGAAAACTTGTTTTCTATTTTCCACCATCTAACGATTTTTTCTTAGGAACCTATGTGTTTTATATTTTGCACTTAAAGCCAAGATTCTGAGAGGGTGTCCATAGATTTCACCAGACTGATTGCCAAAGGGGTCCAGGACTCAAAAAGATAAAGAACCCCTGGCACACAGTGTTTGAGGAGTAAGGTAGCCTATGAGACAGGCTGGAGGCAGAGCATGAATGGCTTTAAGTGCCAAACAGAAATGAGAAAACCCCAGAAACTTTTTGAGCAGAGAAATAACCCTTATTGACCTACTGTGGGTGGAGAAGGGTGTGTATGTGATCCAAATAAACTGATCCTTCCTGGGAACTCCCCCTTCCTGGATGCTCTTGGACAATACCAGGAAACTAGTACTACTCAGGGATTAAAAATTCTCTAGAAAACCTCTCCAGCCCAACCCCCATCCAGAAAGCTCTCAGAAGCAGATGTGGAGGAAGGACGTTGCCAGCAGCCAACACAAGGGGGCAGGAGATGGAATGGCAAGTCAAAGTTTGGGCTGCAGCATTAAGTCTATGAAAAGGAAGAGTTTCATGACAAATAAGGTCTAAGGGTAGGTTGGAGCAGGCCTAGGAAGGGCCTTACATGAGAGGTCCCAGATTTCAGATTTTATCCCAGAGGTAATAAAGAGACACTGAAGGTTTTTGAGTAGGGGAATGATATGGCATCATAGATTTAGAGCTTGACAAGTCCATGAAGACCATCAAGTTCAACCTTTTATTTTTACAGAGCGGAAACTGAGGCCCAGAGAGGTTAAGTGATCACCTAGGTCTGGCTAGTATCTGATTTTCCATCTTCCAAGTTCAGGCCCCCATTTCCCTCTAAAGGCTTGAAGATTTGGGCCCCTTTGACGACAGTAGAACTCACTGCTGGAACAAGGAGGTTTGGGGAAGTGAGTTGAGGTGTGAAGATGTGCCCCAATTAGACCTGGCATGTCTGAAGTACCAACAGAACAGCAAAAACATTAGGTTCTCACGGAGGATTACTTCCATTTGAAGGGGGCACAGGCAAGGAAGAGGTGCCATGTCTTCCCCTTCTGCCAAGTCTCATCTCCACCCATCCCTTTGTTGGCCATCCAGCTGGACAAAGTCTTCCGCCACAAGAATGAAATGGAGACTGGAGGGAGAAAGCTCAGTCTACAAGAGGTGGAGAGCGGTCTCTCCGAGGGACCTGAGGCTGTTGCCAAGCTGTCACTCACTAATCTGAACTCTCAGAGTTGTTTTTCTTTCTTTTGTTTAATTACTTTTGACTAATCTTAGATTCCCGTAAAGCACATGGTCTCACCTGTAACCTGAATAGCAGCTTCATACCACCCTCCAAGCTGCCTTCTCCTCCAATAGGGAGGACCTGCCTAGGATTAAAGAGCGGGCCACCACACCCCTTAATCCACACCATAGCCAGCTTCCTATCCAACTGGGACCCAATTCCCACAGCAAGAGCCAAGACTCAGTGGACCAGCCAGCAACATGAGAGCCCCAGTCTTCTCCCTCCTGCTGCTGCTCTTATTGCTGCCACTGTCTATTACCTCCTTCAGCTCCGATCCAGGTAAATGAATCCAGTTTTCTACCTGAGGGAGAAAGAAGTTTCTGGGTCCCCCACAATTAAAAACAGGAGACATCAAGATTGAGGTGGGGGACTCTAAATTTCTGGACAGTGAGGGTCAGGATCTGCTGTATTTGCTTTCTAGAAACCAAGGAGCCCAATGTAGAGTTAACTGTCCAGACCAAGCTCCTCTCAATGGCTCCAGTCTCAAAGAGCACACTACCAGCTACCAGGTTTTCCTGGTTTGGGCTTGGCTCAGGGACAGAATTGGATTGGGATTCAGCAAGTCTTGGTTTTCACCTCGAGTCTACTCTTAAAATTGGTCATTTCCATTCCCCTTTCTCTGGGCCTGTTATTTCATTAGAAAACTAAGGTACCAGACAAGGTGCTCTCTAAAGCTGAAGAGGCGCTGCCATTACGCGTTTTGCTAAGAAAGACGTAGTAGGAGAATGTATTTACCATGACAGGGGAGGCCCCCCAGTCCTGATGCCTAAGCCACTAGCTAGGACTGTGAACTCGAGCAAAATTTGTTCACACTGACTCATTTTTTTCTCTTGCAGAATGCAGTGGGGGAAAGATAAGGGGAGATAGATGTGATTGCTAATGTCCCTTTAACTCTAAAAGTCTAGATTTTATATTCTAATGTTATTATCTTAGACAGCTCATTTGCTAGCTTGCTGCTGAGTCTATTTATTTAAACTATGGAGGTCTCTATTTTGGTCAAGGAAGAGATCACCCCATCCCTTGACTATGGCCTCTTTATGGGGTGAGAAGGCTAGGAGACACCCTCTTTTCCAGTCCTAAGGGGATCTGCCTAAGGCTTAGAAGTGCAGTAACCCAGTTTTGGATAGTCGGAAAGACTTGGGCTGGACCCTTCATTTGACCACACTGCCTTGATGGCTTCTTACAAGTAATTTGAGGGAATGTGAGTCTAAGTTGAGTGTCCTTTCAAGCAGATCTGCTCCACTCAGAAAAATACTTGTGCCCTATAGTATGAAGCAGAAAATGGTTCTAATTCAAGCTCCTCACATTATATGTACAATGACCTATTAATGGTCACACAGTTTGTAGCACAACCAGGGAGAGAACTGGGTCTCCTGACTCTCAAGTACAATATTCAGAATAAATGGTGATCAAATCATATTTTAAAAACTCTTTCATTAACTGAATCACAGGAAGGCAGAGCTTGGAGGAACCTCAGAAATTCTCCAATTCAGAAGGGCCAAAATTGAAGCCTAGGTGCGATCAGATTAAAATGTCCTTGGGAAATGTTTTACCAAAATAAACAAAAAGACAATGTAATGTAGATAATGTTAATTTGTGATTTTTTATTAATATGCATGTGAATTTCTATTTGAATTTGACTTGTCAGCTCAAAAAAGTCCTCATTTTGCTGAGAAAGTGACTGTGGGGATCTTTGCTCAGGGGTTAGATGGCAGAGGAAGTTTGAGTTCTAAAGTGAGAAAACACCTCAGACTAGAGACTCTCCCTCATAGGTTCTGCCAGTGGCCACCTATACAACTTTGGAAAAGACATTTTCAATTCAAACACACTAACCAGCTTTCTCACCTATCAAGGGATTACAGTAAATAATGTCTAAAGTCTCTCCCGACTCTGACATCCCACATTCTATGTTCTCTGTTCCCTTCCAGTTTGGACATTAGGTGTTCTGAGGGTTTCCCAGTTCAGACATAGCATGTTCTATATTCCAGGTTTTCTCCCAGCTCTCACATTAAAGCGTCAAGATTTCTTATCCAGTGTCACACAGAAATTGTCATAGAGAGACTAGAACCTGAGGCCATGACGAACAGCCAGGAGGAGCATGTAAAAAGCATTAGGGAGACTGGAAAGGTAGAAGGGAGCTAGGTGGTGAAAGGCTTTGAACAGCAGAGGATCTGGAAGTGATTGGAAATTAATGAGGAGGGGGATATGGAAAATCACTTGGGCAGCTGAATGGAGCAGAGAGAGATGAAGCAAGGAGATAGACCAGCAGGCTTTTGCAATAATCCAGGTGGGAGGTAATGAGATCTGTGCCAATGTGCGGCACTGTCAGAGGAGAGAAGGAGGCATATTTGAGATAGAATTGACAGGACAGGACAATGGTTAGAGTTGGCGTGAGACAGAGCGAGGAGTCAAGGATGCCTTCTGTATTGCCGGTTTGAAAGACTGGGAAGATAATGGTGTCCTTGATACCTATAGGGAAGTCGGGAAGAAGAGACAGATGACTTCGGTTTTAGATCTCAAGTTTAAGATGTCAATGGGACTGTTGTACATTGCAAACATTTGCAGCGTTTTTCAATATATCCATCAGTACTATTGATTTTTTATTTTAAAAAATACATAAGCATCAAATAAGACTATATTAAAAACATAAGATAATAAAATATATATTATAATATTAATATATATAGTTAAATTAATTAAAATAAATTGTCTTATTTTATTCAAAATGACTCTGGATTCTTTCGAAAAAGATGTCTATTCCCTAGCTGTGTGACCCTGGGCAAGTCACTTAACCTCAATTGCCTCAGCAAAAAGAAAAAGATGTCTATTGGGCATCCAATTTAAGATGCCAATAGGCAGTTGGAGATGGAAGACTGGAGGTCAGGAGAGAAATTAGGATCTAATCCTCTGCATCGAGTCAAGGATTGATGCTCAGGAGTTGGTGAGATTACTGAGCAAAAATAGGACACAGAGAGAAGAGGGTTCAAGTCAGAGGCTTGGGCCAGACCCTCTGTGACCTAGAGGAAGATCTAGAAAAGGGAAGAAGCAGAAATCATACAGGGAAAAAGAACCACCAGAAGGAAGCAATGTCATGAAAACCTAGAGGAAGAGAATAATCCCCCCCCCAAAAAAAAAGGAACTGACAGTGTCAAAGGCTGCAGAGACTAGGCAAGATGAGATTGACATTTAAAAGATTTCTCAGTTGGTGACTTTGGAGAGAGCATTTAGGGGTGAGATAATAAAGGTCAAATGACTTGTCCAGGATCACACAGCTAGTATCAAGTGGATTTAAATCCAGAGCCTTCTGATTAGAGCCCCTGCTATATCCACTGTACCACCTAACTGCCCTGAGAAAGCACTTTCAGTAGAATGATGAAATTAGAAGTGAGATTGCAGAGTTAAGAAGTGAGAAAAGGAAGCAGAAGCACAGATTATGGACAACCTTCCCAAGAAATTTAGCCACAAAAGGGAGGAGAGAAAGGGAGACAAACAGATCAAGGAAGGGTTTTTCTGAGGATGAGAGAGACATGGGCAAACTGTAGACAACACAGAAGTAGCCAATAGATGGAGAGAGTAAAGATCAGTGAGAGTGAGGAGGATAGAAGGGACCACCTACTGCTGAAGACAGAATGGAGCGGCCTCAATTGGGCAGGGAGAAGGGTCTGCCCTGACTAGAACCCAAGTCGTGGGTGAGACAAAGGTGAAGGAAGAGGTAAAGGTAGAAGGCATCTGAGCAACATAAGAAGGGAAGCTCTTGGTTTCTGGAAGCCAGGAACAGAATGGCCTTAATTTTCTTATTTTTGTATTCTAATATACTTTTATTTAGTTAAATTTTCCCCAGATTTAATTTTAAAATATTTTAACACTGATTTTTCAAATTTCAAGCCCCACATTATCTCCCTCCCTTCCACCTCCCCTTCCATCCCTTGAGAAAGCAAGCATTATCATAGCAATGATACAGGTGAAATCAGGCAAAACATTTCCATATGAGCCATGTTGCAAATGAAAATATGGACAAAAAAAGGCAAATTAAAGTCTTAAAAGTATGTTTTAGTATGTATTTTTGCTGAAGAGGTGGAGAGCATTTTTCACCACGGGTCCTTTGGATTATCTCGGTGTTGATCTTGGTCAAAGTAGCCAAGCCTTTCACATTTGATGATCTCCCTTTTTTAAGTGAAATATGAGACAAACCTCATCTGAGAGGCTGAGGGAAGTGGACAGGCCCCCTGGGAACAACTTCAGGTGGGATGAAAAGGTTTACAAGATCCACTATGGTGAATGGGATCATGAAGCAATTGGTAAACTATAAAAGGATTGTCTTGCCAAAGTAGACCGAGATTATGTGAGATAAATTTGAGCCCTATGACATTGTCTCCCTTCCTCATCTGACTGGGAAAACCAGGTCTCAGAAAGGGCAACAGATTTGGCTAAAGTCATCAAGAAAGTTAGTCTATCCCTCTAAAAGTAAAAGGATTGGACTCACAGCCAAGAGAGCTGGGAAGGGACCTCAGAGGCCCATCTGACAGAGCAGCCCTGCTACTACGCCCCCAAGCATTGGTCACCCAGCCTTTGCTGGCATGGCTCCAGGGAACAGGAGGCCCAAGGCTTTGATTGACAGGTTGAAGAGTCTGCGCCATTAGCCAGAAGGGCAGATTCTCTTCCTTTCTGACCTTCCTTTCTGCTGCTTTGCTGAGGGATTTGGCCCAATATCAGCCTCCATCTCCAGGACTAGTTTCAAGCTAGGATCAGTGGGTTGGTTACCCACCAAATCATATGAGGGAGAGCCAGAGACAGAGAGAGACAGAGATAAATTCAGAGACAGACAGAGAGAGATAGAGAGACAGAGTTGTAGTACCACAAAGAAGAGAACAAGGCAGTCATAGGTCAGAGGAAGGCATTGGAGAAAGGCCAAAGTAGGAAGGGCAGAATGGTCCAAACATGGGGCAAAGGGAAGGCTTATTTTTCTACATTAGAATTGCAGACTCAGCTTCCAGGTAACCCAACAACTTGGGAAATCCAGCTTACGATCACCTCCTCCCCACTTAATGTTACTCTGAGGCATTGAGGGGCAGAAGACTTGGGATCTTGAAAGTCTTATCACGCAAGAAAAAGATGATCCCCATCTCCTACTTGACCCGGACTGTCATGTCCAATTTCTCATTTCCAAAACTGAGCAACCTAACCTCCCTGCAATAGGAGAAAAGGTGAATAAGATAAGAGCAGGCTAGAACTTACAAGATGTCTGTTGTGTATCATCTTCTTTGAGCCTCTCACTTGGGCTATGATACGGGAATACACGTACTATTTTTCCATTTTATGGATGGGGAGCCTGCTGGCTTAATAAAGTGGATTAGCTTGCCCTTATCACACAGCTAGATGGGGCCACATTTGAATGTTCCACACACCAAAGCAAGTGTCTTTTCTAGGGTTCTGGTAAGACCTTTATCAAATGCCCTGAAAAGTGACTTGTTTCCTTCCCCCAGAGGCTGCCGAAGGCCAGAGGCACCTCAAGCTGCCCGCGTGGAGGCATCCCAGGGGCAGAAGGCAGCAGTGCCGCTGCGAAGGTCAGTAATGTCATTTAGATCCCCAACACCATCCTGGCTCTTCCCTTGGGCCCATCTTGGTCCTGGAAGGGAGAGAAATGCTATCCCATTGACAGCCTTTCCTCCCTCCTCCCCTAAGGCAGTTGGGTCTTAGGCTCACACTTCCTGTTTCCCCAGGAGTGGAGTCCCAGACAGTGCTGGAGGCCCACTCAGGCAATACCCACAGCATCACAGAATCTAAAGTTCTCATTCTAAACACTCATCCTTCCGCTTCTAAATTCTAGCTGCTAGAGTGAGAAGGAATCACCCTTAGTGAGGTTGGGAGAATGGGTGCCCAGAGGGATGTAGGGACTTCTGGCTGCCAACGCCCCCCTTCCATGTGGTTCTGCCAGTACAAAGAATCACAGAACCTCAGTTGGAAAGGAGCTCAGGCGAACATAGGGCCCCCATATACCTACATCGGGATCCCCTTAGCAACGCCCCCCAATGACATGTGAGCACCCAGAATTTAGCCGAAGACCTCGGGCAACGAGGTACCAGCTCAGGTCTAGCCGCCCCTTCCACTCTGGGAGAGCCAAGGTGGCCAGACAGATGCTCAGCTTGAGGGGCTAGGGAGGAAGGTCCTCTCCATAGCTTCTCCTGGTCATGTCCTAGGGGTTCAAAGAGCCCAAGTTACAGCACAGCGTGAAGGAAGGCAGGAACGAGAAAGCACGTTCGACTCCAGGTACGCTGTTCGGCACTGGGGACACAAGCACAAAGGCCAGAAAGGCAGGTCGTGGTCTCAGGTGCTTAGCTGCGGTGTCGCCGCTGTCTCCCGCAGGGATGGGGGAACCCCTCCAGGCTTCTGAGCAGGGGATCTTAAGGGGAGACCCATGAAGCAGGAACGCTTGGGGAGCTGTGTGAAGGTTGGGTCCGAGAAGTCAGAAACTCAAGGGAGACTGACAAAGCAGTTAGTTACAAGCATCTCCAAAGAGCCCGGAGTCAGGCCAAGCCGAGTTCAAATCCAGCCTCAGATCCTTACACTAGCTGTGTAATCTGAGGCAAGTCACTTAATCTCTGTCTGCCTCAGTTTACTCATCTGTAAAATGGCTAAATGAAAATAACAACACCTACCTCTCAGGTGTTCCGAGAAACAAATGAGATCATGTTTCTGAAGTGCTTAGCACAGTGCCTGGTACACAGTAGTGGCTGTATAAATGTTTCTTTCCTTCCCCTCCCCCCAGTAGAAAGATACCCCCCTTGCTGAAGAGTGGTGGCCAGGAAAGAGCAGCGAGACAGGCCATTGACAGAGCATTTCCAGAAGCGGCGTAGAGTCAGTTTGACTATTGGCTCCAAGGCAGGCAGTGGAAGGGGAGCAGAGTGGCCCACCCCACCATGGGGGCAGGCAGCATCAAGGTGGGAGGCTGCTATCTGGGCAGGGTCCTCCAATGGGCTTAGCCCCTCAGGGCCCAGTCCTAGGAACAAGTCACACGCTTGATCTGACCTCGGCTCCCAGACTTCACCCTGCTCCCCTCATCATCCTGATTCGCTTGTCCCTATTACTCCCCTGCTCAAAAGCCTTCAAGGGCCCCAATGGCCACGGGGGAAGAAACTCCTTTGCCAAGAACTTTGGTCCTTTCCAGCATCATTCCATTCCGCGCTCTCTCCCGCCCTGTGTTCCAACCAGACCTGGCCACCGCGCCAACTCAAACCCATGCTTCCTGGCTTCAGGGGGACCGTCCCCAGGAGATCTGGAGAGCATCGCCTCCCATACCCAACCACCAAAATTCTCCTTTTCCTCCAAGGCCCAGCCCCAGATGCTGCCTCCCCCTGCACCCCCATTCCAAGGCTGTGGCTTCTCACCTCCATTTCTGAGGGGTTCACCTTGGCGTCTCCTGTCCACCACAGTCCGACTTAGTCGTGTCTCCTTCCCCTGTTAGATTGCGTCCTTTTTTATTTAGTATCCTCCGTTCAGCGCCTCGCCTATCAGAGTGCTTAGGACCCATTGGCTGAACTTTCATGGGACTGATGACTGAGAGGAAGCACAAGGGCCGACATCCACTTAAGAGTTTTAAAGAACCAAATGGTGAAAACGAGGTCGTCTTCCGGTGACCCATTAAGCCCCCAGAGACGGCGCTCATTCTCCATCGCCCCCCCAACTGTCTCTTCCCCAGGTGAAATGCCCCTCCTTTCAATGGATCCTTGGAAGCCGTGTGGGAACACTGTAAGAGCACAAAGGTCCCAGTGCCAGCCCTGGGAACAGGCTCCCTTCCCTTCTCGGCTGCCTCAGCCACAAAATGGTGGCTCCACTAACTTCTGCTCAGTTACTCAAGCATTTATTAAGCACTTTCTGTGTGCCAGGCTTTATGCTAAGGCCTGGAGCTCTCCAAAAGCTCCCAGTCTAATGTAAACACCTCACACAAACACCCATGGGGCCAAACCCAAATAGTCAATGGAGAGAAGGCCCAGGGATTAAGGGGGATTTGGAAAGGCTTCTTATAGAAAGTGTGAATGCAGCTGGGCCTGGTGGGAGCCAGGAGGCAGTATTCCAGGAGAATATTGGGGGGGGCAGCTAGTGAAGAAGCTCCCCTCATGTCTCATGGCCAGGATAAAGAACTGGACAAATGTTGAAGACCCTTCCAGCTTTAAATCCTCGGTCCCACCTCAATGTGCATGGACATATTGTGCCCAGAGAAAACTTGGGCAAAGAGCATCCTCTCTGTGGACCTCAGTTTCCTCATGGGTAAAATGGGCAGTGGGAAGTAGCCCCTTCCAGCCCTAACTCTCAGGATCTTTTCACCAGCTCCCCTTAGGCTGAGTCTGAGGGTCCCGGCCTGGGGAATGGGGGTATTTCAGATGTCTTCCAGAAAATTCATGGAAGAAGGAAGATACAGGTAGTCAAGTCACCTGCAAGCCAGTGCCCATGTGACCGGCCCAAGCACAAATGGAAAAAAGCAGGTAAGTGCCAGAGAAGGCGCCCATCTAATTAAAACAAGGTCATTTGGGAGGGAGGGAAGAAGAGTAAATCTGAGCCCAAGACGGAGGGTCTCTGCTTAGTCACTGACTCAGAGCTTAGAGCTCCAGAGCCCCCAGACCTCTATGGAGTCTGTCCTTCGTCCCAGCAAAGCAGTTCTTCAGTGATCCCAGCCTAGTCAATGGCCTGGCTGGGATGGGGCCTTTGACCCCAGATGCTTCCTCTTCCCAATACTGCCCAGGCCCCGTCCAGCCCATGTCCCAGAAGGGAGGCAGCGGGGGTGACAGACGCCAACTTGGACTTTGCATCCTCACCATGTGGGGAGGTTGGGCACCCTGAATGTCCATCACTATCACACGCTCCTGACTCCAGAAGACCTAGTCTCTCTGACTGTTCTGAGCCTCAGTTTCCTCCTCTGTCAAATGGGGATAATAATCACCATGAGTCTTTGGGAAGGAAGATGTCTTCTTGTAGAGCACAACGATAGCTACAGAGGGGCCCCACCAAGCTGCAGGGCCCACACATCCTGATCGGGTCCCAGCTGCGGCCCTGCCAGGGCATGTGACCATCCTGGGCAGTTGCTTCCTCCCCATAAAGTCAGGAGAGTAACCCCCAGCCTCCGTCACAGGGCTGAGAAGCGCGAGGGATTCTGAGTCGAAGCAGCTGAAGGGCCTCGGATGGGATCTGCCCAAACTCATTTCTGGGAGGATGGCTTTAAGCTTTCCTCCTCACAAAGCCCCTGAGGCCCCAGCTGGAGAAGCGGGCCCTGACCTGGTACCAGACAACGCTCCTCGGGGTCTCTCTCCACCCCCCACCAATGGAGCTGTGGAGGCCAACGGCCTTATGCCCACATGCTGGACCTCAACTGAAGCCCCCTCCCACCCATCGGGTGACCCCGGACTCCCTGGGGGCCTGGCAGAGAAGTGGGGCAAGCCCATTCGACATTCCCAGCTGGAAGGCTTGGGTCCGTGAGGGTCTGTGACTGCTGTCACTTGGTGCAGAGGGTCATAGTGAGAAGGCCAGCCTGGTGGAGGTGATGAACTGATGGTCCCTAAGATTCATGTGGCGTTCATTAAGTGCCTGCTGTATGTAATAATGCCTTATGCAAAGAGGAAGAATGCCCCAACCTGGCCCACAGGCTGAGATGGGTCAGGATGGCGTGGGCACAAAGATGCCACCGGGCAGAATGTCCCAGGTGGGGCAGCTGAACTGAGACCCCAGGACTGGTGACAAGGCCCTCGCAAAGGGGGAGAAGGAAGGATGGTCACAAGGGGAGGGTGCCCTGGGCAAGGTGGGCAAGAAGAAGCTGGAGACTCAGCCAGAGTCTGCACAGGAGGGAAGAGGAGCCCGGCACTGCCCCCAGCGCTTTCACGGCTACCCAGCAGGGGGTGCTGTTACTGTCCATGCCAGTTTCCAGCCAAGGAAAGTGAGCAAACAGAGGCTGGCCGGGTCTGAGGTCACTCAGTCATGTCTGAGGCTCTTCCTGGCTCTGGACCCAGCACTCCGTCCACTGAGCCGCCAGCTACCCAGGAAGGGCCGGGGGACACGATGGAGCTGGGAGTCAGGCTTCAGGGAGATCACGGTGGGCCTTGAATGCCAAAGCAAGCAGTTTAACCCACCTAGTAAGGGAGTGAAGGAGGGGCTCTCTGCATCAGCAGAGGGGATATCCACACCCAAAGAATCATGGGTTTGGGGAGTGCTGAAATAAGAACGTTAGAGCTGAAAGGAGCACGAGGTGAAGAGGGCCTCCCTTGGCCCATGAAGAAAAGAAGCCAGAGGCCAGGAGAGGTCGGAGCCAGGAGGGGGCACGCCAGGCTTGCTGGGAGAGGCCCTGAGTTCCAGTGCTGGCACCGGCACCCCTCACTTCCCTCGGGAGGCCACCATTTTCTTCTCTGACCTGGGGGATCTCTGATGGGAGCCAGCCTGCCTGGCGTCCAGTCCTGCCCCGTCCTTCGAAGCCTCAGAGCAGTCTTGGGTCTCATGAGCACAGGCTAACCTCATATCTCTCACTTCTCCGGGCCTAGGGCACCAGAAGCGCTGGAAACAAAGCTGCCTCCAGTTTCTGAAACGATGCCAACTGCAGAACATTATCCTGCCCCTGTAGGAGCCGGGTCCCCTCCCAAGGTAAGCCCTGTTCTCCCCAGGGTGCTTTGATTTGGCCAAGTCCCTCCAGGAGAAAGCACCTAACCTCTCCTCTGGCTCTCTGTCTGCCCTTTCCCAGGTCCGAGAGGAAGCATCAGTCCGGACAGTCCCTGGCCTCCTGGGAAACCTGCCTCGGACTCCAACCTTGGCCACCCCAGCAGCCCCCGGGGCTCTTCAATAAAGATGGAAACATTTCGCTAGTTGATGTGGTTGAATTCAGACTTGAAGCCCCCACTTAGTCCTAAGACCCCTGCCCCAGCCCTCCTCAAGACATCAAAGCTGGGGGG
>JAJPUD010004573.1:162632-191349 GCA_023553655.1 Myrmecobius fasciatus | reverse complement strand
AAAAAAAAATCATTGAAACAGCTTAAAATATTATAGATTTTTTCTGTTTAACAGATTTTTTTTGGCTTCCTATCCCTTTGTGACTCATGTGTGGAATGGTAACACTTGGTAATGGGTTGTACATAAGTTGCTCCAGATGGACTCCTTAGGGATATGCCTACACTTCACATATGGTCGCAATTCAGGATGGGGAGAAGTTAAGTTACAACATGTAAGATTCTCCTAGTTAGAGTAAGAGAGAAATGTCCTTCAGTAGTCTGTAGAATTGTATCCAGAGGCATATTCACTGTATTAATAAGTGTAATTTTACCTGGTCAGGATGAATCCCAGCAGTTCCTCAATCCCCAACTGATGCACTTGCCACACAATGACAGGGTTCTCTCCCTGGATCACAATCAATTTGACAATGGGGAGAAGTTTGCTTTTGTTTTTTTACTTTTTCCCTCTTGCAAATATTTCCTCCTTAACCCTAGACTAATAGTGTAGTGTCAATTATCTAATCATTTGCTAAATTTTGTTTGTCACATATGTGTGTATGTGTCTCTTGTTATTTGAGAAGTTGAAAATCTGGGTTCAGACCCTCATCACTTCTTACTAGAATTATTCATTCCTCTCTCTTCACTCTTGTCCATCCACCATGCAGCTGTCTTATTGATAGCCTGACCATATGACTTTTCTACCCGAATATCTCAAATGATTCCCTAATGTTGCTAGGATAAAATAGTAATTTCTCACCCTGGCATTTAAAATCCTTAACAATCTGGATCATGCCTACTCAAATTCATGTTCTTTTTTACAAACTCTCTTTCAGAAAAACAAAACAAAACAAATTTTTGTACAAGCTGTTCTGAGAATATGACATCATTTTTTTTCTTCCAGACCTTTGCACAGTATGTACACGTTTGCATGTACTCATCTCCATGTTTTAGAGTTTACTCAGATTTCAATCACCACTTCCAACAGTTCAAGGAACATTTACTGCTTTTCCTTCTTTTTAATGTTCTTTCTCCTTAGAAATGTTTTGTATTGCTTGTTACTTATTTATTCAGTAAAATCTAAACTCTTTGAAGTCACAAAGTATTTTGCTTTTGTTTTATCCATTGAAACTTCTAAATGAGATCTTGCATATAGCAAAGAGTTGTTGAATAGTACAATTTCATCATTATTATTGCCAAATCACAATTTTATGAACTATATAATGAAAAAAGGTTCATCCATTAGTCAATCAACAAGCACTTATTAATATCTGTTTTATACTTTAAATTTTCAGTTAAGTCATAAACTTGATTATTACCCAAAAATAGCAACTAAGACTATCAATAATTGCCAAGTTATATGCATACTTTTCCATCTATATATTACTATATATTTTATTAAATCTTCTGCAATTACAAAATTTTAGTGCAATAATTGGTGGCATTTTGGTATTTGAGTTTTAGAAGACAGCTTTGTCATAAATGAATAAAATGCTGGTTCTGGAATAAAGAAGGTTTTAATTCATATCTACCCTCAGACACACATTAGCTTCTGACCTTGAGTAAAGGACTTAAACTCTGACTGCCGTGATTTACTCAACTATAATGGTAATAAAAATAACACCTTTCTCTCACTGTTGTTTTGAGTATAAGATATGATATTTGGAAAGCACTTCATATGCCTTGAAGTATATTATATATGCTAGCTATTATTATTCAGAATATATTTGAACATTTATATATGTATATATTTGAATAATATTATAATATTGACTTCAGGTTAAAACTGCTTTAATAGAGTGTGATATATATATATATATATATATATAACATACATATTTATATATACTCATATGATTAGACCAAATGCATCTAGCTATGTATATGTATATATACATACATATATGCATACATTTTTGGTAATAAAGTCTATGATTTTGCAGCAATTTACAAAAACACACATAGGTAAAATACAAATATATACATTCATAAAATTCCTTAGCATAACCCAAAACCATCTTTCAGCTCAAAAATCAAGATTGTCCACAATTGATATCAAAGAGAAGAAATGTTTGTTCTTCTAAAATACAAATCTCTGGATACCAGGCCCTAAGGGGACCTTATGAAGTTATAGTCTGACATCCTAATATTTGTAGTTTAAAATATAGCTCTCTAATTAAATAGTTAATTGGAAATAATAACACAAAGAGAGTTACGGTATAGTAACTCTCTGTCTCTCTGATAAATCACATAATCTCTTAATTGAGATTCGGAAGGGACATCAGTTACCATCTTGTACAATACTTATATGCTCAGAATGAATGTAAATAGCAGTCATTTATGTTTGGACCAGAAATCCTGAGGGTCTTCCCCTCCCAAATTCATTCATTCATTTATTTATTTAGATTTCATTATTCTAGGTGAAAAAGGAGATTCTTTGCCTTTATTGCCTAAATCACTAAATAAGTGCAGCCTTTGTGAAACTGAGACCTGTTGAAGACCTTAGCTTAAAAATATGAAGATTTCTCATTGCTTTCCAGGGTTCTCTCTAGTTGTCTTGATCTATATCTTGCCACTGGACCCAGATGGTTCTGGAGGGGAAAGTGAGGCAGGTGATCTTGCACAGACCTCCCTCCCTTAAATATAATTCACTTGCATGCCGTGGCATCACCTCCCTGATGTCATGGTCCTTTTCAAAAATGAAGAACAAAAACAACAACTTACATAAATGAAAGTCAATATGGAAAATAAAATGATCCAGGGTTATCAAGGAGAGGGAGGGAGAATTAAGTTGCCTCTAAATAATTTCAAAGATATTTTATGGGCCCCAAGTCATCAAAGATATATTTATTTAAAAAAAATTCATTTGCCATCTGGAAATACTACAAACTGATAGGGTTCTCACTCTGCATCACAATCAATTAGACAATGGACAGAAGTTTGTTTATGTTCTTGTTTTTTGCAAAGTGAAGTGAAGGATAATGTGGTCTACTGGTATCCTTTGTAGTGTCCAGAGAAAGGGAGATACCTCTCAACAATTTTGGATGACTTTTACGATATATTTATAGAAGCAAATAAACAAAAAAGGAAGGACATAAACTGATTTCAATCTGCATTATTGAAAGGATTCTCATATGTGGGATATTGTAGGTTCATTAGAATATTCACAAGTCTCTGTATAGAAATCATTAAAATTAATCCCCTTTAATTTCAATAAAATATAAATGTTCTATATTTATTTTTCTGTTGACTATAAAGTAGGTATTGCAGATTCACTGGACTCCACACCAGAAGAACTCAGTTCAAATCACAGCACTCCAGTTAATAGGATTTTTTGACCTTAGGCAAGACACAACCTCTCTCAGTGTAAATTTTCTCATCTTTTAGATGGATATAATTATATGGAATACTTTATGAGGTTATGAAATTACAGAGATATTGCAGACAAAGCATTTTAACAATAATAAGTGTATTAATTCAGTCCATTATGGTAATGTTAAACTGAGGTACAGAATCATCCTTCAAAATATCATTAAAATAATTTTTGGATTGATGAAAAATATATACACTAATTTTAAGTGTTTCAGGTTTATATCATGTTCATTTAATTTTTTTACTCTTTTAGGTAATCATATTAGTACAAGAAATGCAGGTTAGTAGGAAGGGAAAAGATGCCACAAAGGAAGAAAATCTTTATACTCTATTCATTTTCAACATGTTTTGTTGTTATTAGTTGCATAAAAATCATGGTTATAGAACAAGGCACTAAAATGATAAATTTCAGTTGACTGAAATAGTTGTGTTTTAAAAGTAGCATTCTGGTTCATATAGTTTCTGCAAAATAAGATGTCATAAGAAATGCTTTTCTTTCCCTTTTGAATACTTAATGACCTATAGTACTGCATTAGACTTATTGTAATATATTGAATTCAGAATACTGTAGATATCTACTATGGATTATACCTCTTCTTATATCAATGTGTATGTGAATCATTTATAGTAGAAACCTTAAAAGCATTCCCAAAAATGCTTTGCATGAATTTTCACTAATAGAACATGTATAAATGAAAGAGATGATCTAAATGTATGTTGTTGACTTCTGTAGTTTCATATATTCATCGTGATATTCAAATATTCTTTCCATTTCTTTTTATGCCCCTTCTTTAAGCAATGGATTTTTAGAGAAATGAATCATTACTCCCACCTACCTATACTACCCAGGTGATTACTGATCCAAGTAGCTGAATTCACAATATGACCAAAAGATAGTATTTCTTGGGAAGGTGAAATGTAATGTTCTAGGAGGCTACAGTCTCATTAATGCTTTAACAGTACGATACTTTCATTCTTGGCATTTTTCTAGAAAAAAAATATGAAATTTTACATAAGAAAATACTGATCATATTACCACAGGGACTAGTAGTTCTATTTTAGAAAAAGAGGGAAAAAATTATACATATAATTTCAAATGTATGTTTACAGCCATGTAGTTTTTCTATGTTTTCAAGTGTTTACAGTATCAATAGGTGAGACATGAAAAGTTCCCCCCCCCCAAGGAAAAATTGTAACATTAAACATTATACAGAAATTGAGCATTTCAAAAACTGATTCCAAGTGAAAATATAAAATAACAATTCCATACAAATTTATGCAACCATGGAGATAAAATTCTAATTTCAAACCAAATCTCAATATGATTTTAAAGGAAAACTAAAAAAAAATACTGAATGTAACTTCATTTAAACTCAATCTGGATTTAGTAGTGCTTTGCCTATAAACTGATTATTTAAAATGGGTTACTCATGCACCATTTACTTCTGAGTGATGAATTACTATGTCCCCAATGAACAATCAGTGAATAGAGAAAGGTTTCAGAAGTAGCATTAATGCCTGGCTAGAACTATACTGATTTATTTTTAAAATGTGTGGGAACCACAGGGAAGCAAGCTACTAAGCTGTATAACTTGATTAGGAAAAAAGAGCATTAAATGTGAAAATCCTAAACTCTTTAGCTTTGCTACTCTGCATATAAATGAGAGATTAGGCAGAAGTTATATGAGTAGACCCTTTGTAATATATAGGCCTAATTACAATAAATTTAGGAAAGTCTGAGTGTGTAATTTGCACAAAGTAGATTAAGAGTGCATGGGAATTATGATGTGTCTGGGTTTCTTTCAAGCTTTGGATGGAGTGGATAAAGTTTTTAAGTATGTACTCTGCAACCTTGCAAGTAGGTTAGAAAATGTTTATATACCAAAAAAGTTGGGAGGAAATGGAGTTTAATTAATGGCAAGGCAGGATGGGGATGAGAAAGAGATTCAAATCAAGAAATATGGACTATTTAGCATAAATATGGACTATTTAGTCATTCCTTTGCTACTGCTCTCCATTGAATGAATTTTCTCTTACACTGTAAGACTAAGTGCAATTCTGGGTACTTTATGAGCAAGTTATCATCTAGTAGGTATTTCAACTTTATCTACATCTTAAAAGACAGAAAGAAAAATCTTAGAATCTTTATGAAACTGATAATATAACAGTGGAGGAAAAAAGAGATCATAAAAAGTAATTTTTTCAGCGTTTGTTAGTTTCTCCAGTAGATCTTAGGCAGTCAGCATGGTACAATAGAATGAAAAATGAATATAAAATCCAAAAACTTGGTTCAAATTCCAGGTTTGCGACTTAAGAACTGACTGGAAATTCACATAATTTCTCTAAGCAATAGTTTCCTCACCTATAGAATGAAGGAACCAGATCAAATGATCTATTAATCCTAAATCTATGGTAAATGGTATGTATCATTGTGATATGGAGGTTAATCTGGCATCATGATTTAGGTGAATTTAGGTGAAATACAAATGGTCATACTACCATGATGAAAATATTCTGACATGATCTTGTCAAAAGATATAATTGTTTCTCAGAACTGTGCTAGTTAACTATGAAGATTGTAATCACAAATGAATTATACTGAAGATTAATTATTTGACCTTGGCAACCCATGAAAAATACATATGTTCCCTTTAGCAAAACATGTTGTTCTATACTGGGGAAAAGAGGAAATGATAATAAACCTTAAGATTATTGGAAAACATAAATAAATATGGACCTATGTGTCTACTTAAATATACAGCAACACAGGTAGCTTTGTTTAGTGTCTCTTGGATTATTAACATCGAAAGAAACATCTAAGTAATGTGTTTTCTAAAGATGTCTGTCACATTATAGAAGCTATCCAGGACAGAGTTCATATTAAAAAGTTATTCCTGAAGAATATTGAGGCCCTCCACATGTACCTGTTTGTGGTTAAAATGATGGCCACATATATCTAAAGATTATTTCAGAACTTTCTAAGTCAGATCCACAATCATTCACCATTTTGCCACTCTATCTCCCAAAACAAGAAATTCACAATCACACTTTCTATTTATGAGAAGTTATTTAAATAAAGAAGTACTATCATTCAGGCTTTGATCTGCAGTTAGATGGACATAGAATCCATCCATCTAAGACAGATTATTGAAATAAACTTATGACCTAGACCCAGAATTTAATTGAAATTTTAAAATGGGTAAGTTTTTATATGTTTTTTTTCTAAATGATTTTAAGTTTTTACCCCCCTAAAACAAACACTGATGCTTTTCAACCTGAATATTCTTTCAATAATGTTATATGGCTGCAATCCATGGTTTCTGAGTAACTGATAGTTATTATCACCCAAACAATAATGAACAGATATGAGATAATTGTGAAAGATATTACAAATAACGAATCACATAGAAGAAAGTAGATAATAATGTCCTCATAGTACTTTGATATAAAAAATGGATAAATCATGTAGCATGAATCAGGGATAAGCCAAACGAGTCATGTAGGACAGGTGGATTGGTATCTTGATCTTGATCTTGAGTATACCACAGATATATTGAAGAAAGAAATATAAAAAATACTTGTTAAAATGTTTACAATTGAATTGTAAGTTTTATATAATAAATACAGTGTTATGTTTTATTCTTTGCATGTTTTATTTTATTTAATAGTCATACAAACTATAATTTGATATAGAATAGCATTCTCTAAAGCCTGTCTGTTCATTTTGTATACCTCATGCATCACAGAAATCCTCAAAATGTATGCAATTATTCTCCTAAAATATTATTTGCAAAAGAAATGGACTTTATTTCTCATTCTCTTCTCATTCCTAATAGATTTGTATATTTATGTACTAAAGTTTAGTAAAGATAGGAAATAGTCTATAACTTGTTTTAAAATACAGTGTGGTGTTTTGTTTGTTTTTTTTTTTCCCAAAGACATTGATATCATCCTTACTTTCTTATCTCTGAAGAATCCATCCTTTTATAAGCCAGAATTCTATTACCTTTAGCATGGATCTCTTTATATATTTAGTTTAATTTATGTACTCTTTTCATCTTTGATTGCTTTAGTGATATTACTACTTTTTCCTGCAGTATACCTGTACTGTGCTGTTAGTTTTCAAATGTGATGGTTCCGTTAGTCACAGTGATTTTTTTCTCCCTTAAACATTTCACAGATCTCTTTCATTTTCATTTTGTTGCTGTCAATGTTCTTGTACAATCCTTAAGTTTTCTGGGAATGATATAATTTAAAATTTGAAAATTTCTTTTACACCACCACCCATTCTTCTTTCTATTTTATGAAGAAGTTCCACTCATAGTTTTTTGGTTTTTGGTTTTTATATTTTTAGCTGTTGTTTTGGGCTGTCACATCTTCTCATTCATCCAGTTTGCAGACTGAGGTAATAATGTCTTGCCTCCTTTGGTTTCCTTGTAATTTCAGATTATTTAAATTAAATTTGTTAAAAGAATCATTGTAACTTTAAGAAATGTCTATTTTCCATTTAATTTCTCATTTTGCTTCTTACTATTACTATTAAAATAGATATTGCCATTATTTCTATATCATTCCTGTACCCAGATTAGCATTCCATGTATCTGTGTTGATTTAATTTGGAGGTCTTTCTCAAATTATTCAAATAATATTCTAACCTCCTTGTCTTCTAAAGATGTTACCTAATTTGCGATTATTTTGGTGACATTTTTTAGAAATGCTTATCTTGAGTTATTAAATAAAAATGATCAATGAGAACATGATAACCACTATATGAGCATTTGAATTCTGTCAGCAACATGCTTTGTAAGTATTGGTCAGTTTATTTATTCCTCAATTTTGGACTTGAAACCCTCAGTTTACTCATTTATAAAGTAAGAGGATTTGATGAAAAGACATAAATGATACCTTCAAATTCAAGAATTCAATATGATTTTATCATAGTTATTTAAAAAATATAAGTTCTGTTTTAAGTTATGACTTTTAGAATATGTATTTTAATGCTATGCTACTTTGAGCTTTCACATTTATTAATTTATAATACTTTAATATAAAGGATAATATTCAAAGTTGTACTGAAGTTACTTCATACCAATTCTATGAGAACTAATTGTTAAATTATTGCTGTGAGTGTTTTTCTCTCAGAAAGTGGCAAATGTAACAAATTAGTGCTTGAATTATTGTTTTGTGATTGGTTACATTTTAAACATGATGAAGAGTTTTTTTTATTTAAAAATATTTATTTAAAACTAAGTAAAAATAAGAGAAAAGACAAAAAAGGAAAATAAAAACAAAAAAGAAAACATTGTCATGTGTCCAGCAGAATATCAGGGAGGATCCAAAATATATAACAATAAATTTCCATTTCAAGAAAGTATATATATATGTACATATACATATATATATTAATAGAAGAGATTATATTCATGAATGCCCAACTCTGCTTTCTTCACTGTTCTTTTTTACTTTATTCTTTGTTTTCCCCTTTTACCTCCTTCACCTCCCTCAAGCAGGCTAAAGTTAAGAAGTTAAGCAAATGCGTGTGTGTGTGTGTGTGTATACAAGTGCTTAAATTTGCATGTTGGTATGGAAATATAAATATACAAATATATACTTATATTTATATTCACATACACACAAACATATATTTATATCTACTTACATATATATACCTACATGCATATGTAACCCCATATATATGAATATATATGCATTTTCACTTATGTAGATATACATCAAAAACGATATTTATGACTGATGTATAATGTAGATTTCTTTCCTGATTGAATCTTTGCTTATCTTCGAGATCAATGATTACTAACTTCACTTTTCTTCCTAATTAATTCTACTCCTGATCCTTGGTTATAGTGTTTGTGTGTATCTCTCGCTTCCTATCCCTGCTAATTCTTTTTTTCTTTTAATTCTTTTATTATAATTATACTCCTTTACTTGCCTTGCTATTACTTCACCTCCCACAACCATGATCCCTCCATTCATCTTCTCCCCCTACCCTTTCCTTCACTCATTATCCCATTTCCATTACTCTATATAACTTATCCTACTTCCTTAATACCTTATCCATGTTTTCCCTTCTTCTTTATTCCTTCCCTATTAATCTACACAGCTTTTCCCAGTGACATAAAACTACTTATTTTTTTATACCCCACCTTATTCTATTGTCTTTTTTCTTATGTCTTTCAAGATTCTGAAAATGCTATACCCTTCAAAGTATATGGAAGAGGAAGAGAAGGAGGCAGAAGAAGGAGAGGAAGAGAGGAAGAGGAGAAAGAGGAGCAATACAGGGAAGAGGAGGAGGAAGAAGAGAAGAAAAGATTGGAGTAAATAAGGTAGCTTTATAAAGATATTTTGATGCAATGCAATGCAAATTTAGATTCTATTTGAGGGAGAAACAGAACAGAAGAAAACAAAACAAAAGAAAAAAATCTTTCCCAGAAAAAGTGTCTCAAAGTTGAGTAGGTTGCTTCAAGAGTTAATGGAACCCTCTTCACTGAAAGTCTTCAAGTGACAGATAACCAGTTATCATTCATGTTGTAGTAGTGATTTCTTTTCAGAAGGAATAGAATAAATGATCTCCAAATTCTCTCAGTTCTGATATACTGTGACTGTGACCTTAAGTTTGAGATGTAAGTTCTATATTTAGGTAGAAATGCCAGCAAGTTATTGAGCAGACTGACTTGAAATTCTAATAAAATTTAGTGAAAGAATAATCTTTATCAAAAATTAATTAAATTAAAAATTGAGAAATTATTACAATCATTTAAAACACTTAGCACATTAACATGAATGTATATAACCTTAATTTTAAATGATTTCACATTTAATTTGATTAAGAAGACAAAACATGATACAAAGGCTTATATTGTTGATACTTTATAGCTGAAGAACTGAAACTGTCATTTGAAATTGTTTTCTGTTATTTCTATAACTAATCAATTTAGTAATGATATAATCATGGCTATTTTTCAATCCTATTTATAAAAATGACAGTTGATGAACAATCATTCTCCATGAATTGTCATATTTGGGAAAAATGGGTAATTCAGTATTTTATATGTATACATTTTTATGCTTAACTAGATAATCGGTTCAAAATGCAATAGTTAAAAGTAGAATATATAATTACTACCCATAGGTTCCTTGAAACTATTCAAATACTCATATACCCTGCAGTGATTTTTATTTATTGTTTTAATAACTAATAAAGCACACACCAGGAGGCTACATAGAAAACTTTAAAAATATATCTACTTTAAAATCAGGCCAAATTGCTCATAAAATTGTACATCATTAAAGTTCTCTGAGTGTGGACTTTTTTTTTCTTCTGCTACAAAGAGAGAAAAGTAATCAGAAAGAAAAAAAAAGCTTTAGGCCAAGTCTTGGGGACCATTCATGGAATCATTGTGGAGGAAAGTATATATAATGCATAAGAAGGGTTACAAGATTAAATTGTGAACACTTTCCATCTTATTCCTTCTACACAAAATGGTGAGAATAAAGTGCCAGGGCAGGGATTAAACAAAACAATAAAAAAAGAAACATTGTGAAGTTTTGCTATGAGAAAGTCTGGAAGAATGGCCTTTGACTGTTCAAATCATATTGAAGCTACTCTACACATACTAGCTGCTATTGCTGTTGCTCCTATAACTGTGGTAAATTTGGGGCCTGTTTAAAAAAAATTGGGGCCTGTTTTGAAAAAAAATGGAACCCAAAGTTAAAATGAAAAAACTCACACCCAGAAAAACACATTCTGTGAATCTTATACAAGTTCATCCTTGGTGAGAGGTCCTTTATCCCAAAAACTGTATGTCATCATATGAGAAAAAAATATATTTATTAAATTGTCAGAAAAATTAGATATAAAGCTGAGTATCAGCTTCCTCTATCAATGCTTTCTTTAGCAACACTAATTGGATAGCACATTACAAGATATATAACCATTGTGTTATTACTTAACAGAAAAATCCTGTGTAAGATTAAGGGCTATTCTCTCATCTTTTCTTTTGGAATGAGTTTTTTGTAAAAAGAAAAAAAAAAGATAGAAATGATTGTTTTTGCTCATCCCATGAGCTATGATACCAAATTATTTATTATATTGCTGTTCTATTGCCTTTATTCCTAGCACTTCATATTCAATGAATTTGTTAATAAATCAGAAATATGATTTCTGAGAAATCATATTTGTCAGACAAAAGAAGGATTTTAACTTTTTAGCATTGAAATTATCAAGTATCAGAATGCATGTTGATTTGATTTGAACAAACATTTAGTTTTTCATAGATTTTCTCCATTACTTTATCATCAGCAGTTGTTGGTGGTAGAATTAGAATATTGCTTTCTTTCTTTTTCCAACTCCAGCTTCTCATATACTTTATTATGTGAAAAGTCCTTCCAGATAGCTTCAACAACCCTTTATTTTTTATTTTTTTAAACAATATCATCAAAATATAAATGAAAATCCAGGAAAAGGGGATTGGAGGAATTTTATTTGGGTATTAGTCATTGGGGATTTTTGCAAGATTTTTAATTTTATACTTTACGTTATATCGATTTGCACACACACACACACACACACACACACACACACTTAAGAATGTTGATGAGAATGTAGTATCATTTCTAAAAGCAGATGTTATATATTCTTATTTTTTAAATTATTTTTATCCAATACTGTAATTGAATATGACAAATTAGGAAAGAATAATCATCCTTGAAAATAAGAAAATATATTTTTTTCAGTTAACTGATTAAATAATGTGAAATAAATAATCCCAGGATCTGTGTAATATATTAAATTGTTATTTTTTCAGAATAAACAAAAGGTTATTGCAAAGACTAATGGTGTTCATAAAAACAAATTCATCCCCAGATTTTCAATTAAAATTTGATTTTTTTAAATCCTGTGCTATTAATCTATCTTCCTAATTATTTACATACTCTTTACTTGGGGATAATAGCTGAATAATGAAGATAAAATATTTATATGAATTTTATCAATCCTTCTCATTGTAATTTCTTTTCTTCTTATCCTTCTACTATGGTAGCAAAATTTATTTTTATTTGAGACTAATTTATTTCTTATTCATACACCTTATTTTATTTAGTTATTTCATTGCTTCATTATGGGGCTTAAATCGGGGGAAGTAAAGTGTTTCAGTTGAATTGATTTGAGGGACATTCAGCTAACAGTTCTCTCCAAAAATGTATCTTTAACTAATTTTTGTGTTGTGTGATGTATAACATCAGAAATTCTTAGTTTTCATTTAGGGTAGAATATACACATTAAAATGAAATTATTTTTATGATATGTAATATCATTTATTTATTAATAACAGCATTAATTAGGATATTAATTTTCAACCTAAAAACTAGAGGAGTATAAAGGCTTGTGGGAATTAAACAAAAGAAATATATAGTTTAACAATTATACACTTTTATGGATTAGCTTCTATTTAAAAAGAGTTGTGAGTGAAGGAACAAAAAGAGAGAAATACAAAAGTTCTAAAAGAAGAAAATATTGAAAGTGTATTGAAAGGTATTGAACTTGTGAAGAAGATTAAATAGAACATAAAGATGAGTAGTTTGAAGACATTCAAGAAAAGTGGTGGGAATACTGAAGATCATTTAAAATGGCACAAAACCATAAGGATGCAAACTGACAGAGGGAAATTATCAACTTAAATATGTGTGTGCTAGAGTGAAGATGTTATTAAGGTCTTAAGATGATTTATTTAAATAATGAAATACAGGAAACAGCAAAGGAAACAGTGGGAAAAATGAAGATCAGGAGAAAGAAAAATAAAATTAACTCATTAAAGTTTATTATTGACCATCATGACAAAAAAGAAAAAAAAAGAAATTGATGTGAAATTTGGATAGAATAGAAGCTTTGTATAGAGGTATCATAACTTAGTGACTAGTGACTTCAGAGATCTTACAGACATAAGCTTGAAACCTCTTTGCCAAAATCAAAATAGTAAATTATTTTTGACTTTTTAAAATAATAATCTAATCCTTAAAATTCTCAGAACCAATAGACACTTTTGCTAATTTCTTTTTCTTATTTATCTCCTTTAAAATTATTTGGGTTATTAATATGAATTTATTATTAAGTTTTTAAAAACATCTTGTTCCTTCTCACTTTATTGAAATGTTAATTCTATATTATTTTACTATTCCTTCTAGTTGCTCAAATTAAGGTTTCTGGCTTACTTTCAGAGTAATTGTATTATAGAAGATAATACATAACTATAGTTTTTCATTGGAATTTTCTTTTAAATCACAATTTGGTCTTATTTGAATTTCAGGTTTTTGTTATACTAGCTATATCAGAGCTGAGTAATCTGCCTACTAGCCACAGGTTTTATTCTGTGGTTTTCTTTGTTTAGGTTTTATTATATTTTATTCTGCAAAAGAAACAAGAAAATGTGCTGTATTTCATAAAGCCATACTTGAAATATACCTCATTTATCTCTTCTTATTCTCTCAATATTTAAAGTTGCTTCTATATATGTTGGAATCGTTTCCTTATATTACTCAGCAGGACCTTGACTTTTTGGTCCTAGCAAAGAAAAAACATTTAGCGATGATATGTCATGCTGTCAGTACAGAGTCAGAGCCTCAGAAGAATAAGTTATTTTCTTAGTGGGCAATATCCCTCATAGGTGTCATTAATTTATGTATTCTGCATCAGTTCCTGAGCTCAAAATATTATAATTTTATCAGAAGAATTACATATAAATTTAAAATCCTATGTAAATTATATAAAAAGATATATATGATATGTATGAAGCACAACTCTGGTTGGTAATATTGAAAAAAGTCAAATTAGCAATGCCAACTCAATGGTTAGCCAAATTAAGTGATAAATGTAGCAAACAGCAAGAGATATGAGGTAGAAATGAGTGAAGTAATGGTTACAAAATGAGGTAGAAACAATCACACATGTGATCTGTAACCAATATAAAAACACCTGAAACATATGAACTCTTCAAAAAATGCCCCACCATTGGGGCAGCTAGGTGGTACAGTGGATAGAGCACCAGCCCTGAAGTCAGGAGGAACTGAGCTCAAATCTGGCCTCAGACACTTAACATGTCCTAGCTGTGTGACCCTAGGCACTTAACCCCAATTGCCCCAGAAGAAAAAAGATGGCCACCATCCTGACACTTTCCCTATCAGTACACAGTTCTCAGGGAAACTAATGAAGATATTTTTGGAGGTTTTAGAAGATATAGACTCATAAATGGAAAAGCATAAAAAGTTGGAAAACAGTTATCACATATCTGAGAGTACTGACAAACTCACAACAAATGTGGCCTCTTGTCAAAAAAAAAATGCCTTTCCCTATTGTTTGATTTTTAAACTACACTTTTACTGCTGCTGAAAATTACAATTTGAGTTAATGGACATGCTCAAATTGCCTCTAAGAAATTCAATCGGTTATTCTCATTCCTACTTTAAAGAAAATTATTTGAATCACACTGCTTTCCTCCTCGTTGAAATTACTGCACTGAAAAAAAAATAGTATTTTTCCATAATAAGAGAAAGGGGAGAAATCCTTATGTAACTTGGGAGCATGGAATATTTTGGAGAATGAATTAGGCCTGGATGAGTTTCTACAATGTATAATTAGGGTGAATTAAGGGTAATGGATATCTAGAGAAATGGGGCGTTAGAAGATGGAAAGGGGAGATGAAGAGATTTTGTGAGGGTATCATGGAGAAACTTCAACTCATTCAAAACAAATGGTCCACTTTGTACTCTGGGAAGGGAAGAGAAACTTTTTTTTTCCTTTTTCTTTCCTCCCTGTTCCCCTTTCTAGGAATCAAAAGATAACAGAGAAATGGGTAAATGTGGAAGATGGAGACAGAAAGATCTGACCTGAAATTAAACCTAAGATACTTATTATCTCTCTGATTCTAGGCAACACAATTTATCTGTGCCTTAATTTCTTCTCTAAAATAAGTGTGTTGGACCTGAAAATATTTGATTTCTCTTTTACTTTTAAATTGACGATCTTAGGATATTATTAACGCAAGCTAATACAATTCATCCAATATCATTTTGAATTGAATAGGTTTTAGGATCCTGTCCTAGAAATCTTGTCATCATTTAGAAATGTTTATAAATAAGGCAAAATGCACTAGTAATCTAAACTACTTTTGCACATTTTAAATATATTCTATTTAAGAGATGAGGCTGGTTTATTTAGAGTTAGAAAAGGTAATCAGTGATATAGTACTTGGAGGTTCTTTCACACAAAGCCCTTGTGAAAATGTAATAATGTTAATTTTAATTCTTTCTCCTTTCTAAAATAATTCTAGAATATACTTAAAATATGTTCAAAATGGAGTATTGAAAATAAAATAATAATATCTGTTAATAAGCATATAAATATACACATATATTGTGATAGACTATCTTTAACAGGTGTATGTCTAATTCTGTATGTTGGGAGGTCAATGTTCATTATTCTCAAAAATTGCTAAAGTAATTAATGTTTATACAATGACTAACATGTACCAGGTATTGTTCTAGATACTTTGTGAATATTATCTTATTTGACTGTTGCAACAACCTTATAAAATACTTGTTATTTTTATCCCCATTTTACATTGGAGGAAATTGAAGCAAAAAAGTTTAATGTTGACACAGACTGTAAGTATTCTATCGACTCCACCCTCATTTAATGTCTCATGTGTGGATAATCAAGCTAAAGACTTTTGATTGATTATCAATCATTCAAAAGATTGTTGAAGAAACTTGAAATAGTTTCAAGTCATGAAACACACCCATGTGAAATTTGTTTATAAAGCACATATCCACTAAAGTCGATTTGTTTATAAAACACATCCACACTTATGTGTGTATATTTCCTGTATTGCAATTGACTTGGAAAATAGCAAATTGATTCTCTCAACTAACTAAAAGAAAATATATGAAACAAAACAAAACAAAAGGACACCTTCTTCTCTATCTGGAGTTTCAGAACAATAATATATCTTTATGCTTTTGGTAGAAAAGCAAGGAGAGGTTGATCAGTTTTAAGAACTGAATTCTAGTCGTTGCCAGAAGAAGCTAAGTAACTCATTTTCCAAGATCTCAATTTCCTCTTCTCAAAAAGCTTATAATAGATCAAGAATCCTTAATCTGGGATGCATGTAGTTTTTTTTAAATGTTTTGATAACTGCACTTTAAAATAATTATTTTCCTTTGTGTTTTAAATTTTAAAACTTCCAAAGAGACACATAAAAAATATGTTAAAAACTTCTGGGTAATGACAGATGGTTTCTAAGAATTCTTTCAACCCAAAAGACAGATAAGTGGCACAGTGGTTAGAGAATGGTTACTAGGTATTGGAAAACTTGGGTTCAAATTTGGGTGCAAATCTTTACCAGCTATGTGATCCTTATTAAATCACTTAAACGTCATTTGGCTCATTTTCCTCAAATGTAAAATGGGAATAAAGACATCTCCTAACTCCCAGGATTGTTGGGAGGATCAGAAAAGATATTTGTAAAGTGTTCAGCAGAACTGCTGGCATATAGCAAGTGCATAAAAATTTTTGTTTGTTTCATTTTTATAATTCTATTAATCCAAGAGTTTATTAACTTCTGCATTTTTAATTAATTGAATTAATAACATCACAGTCCTTATTAACTATGGGTCATTCTCTTAGCATCTGAGAGAATCAATCACATAGGAAGGGCCACTTTGCAAGAAAACCTTTTAAATTGGATTTTCCATGCCACTGTTCCCCACATCAATTAGCAAATTTATAGCTTTGCTAGTGTTAAAATTCTGCTTTCATCCTAATGTTTCTTTCTTCTTAAACTGAACTGTCCTTCTTATGTCTTAATATATTAAAAGGATATTAGACATAACCTCAATATATCACCCTATTAAAAATCAATTTTAGCATTTTCACCATCCCTAATGAAGTTATCCAGGTCCAAATATATTTTCTAATTTCATATCAACAAAGGAGTGACTGCATCATGTAATGGATAGTGAACTAGCCTCCCAGGAAGACAGGCTGACTCTGAAATTTTTTAACTGTTTGATCGAATCACCTTGGGCAGTCAAAAATTGTAGGCAATTTTCCAAGTTGCAGGGAAGATGTCAATGTGCATTGACATAGAATTTCTACTCTTAGGCTTTGTTGCTGTCCCTCTATAAACATAGTACATCTGTACTGGAAACTATTGTCTCTATTTCTTACTCAACTTGTAGTTTTGTTTTTTTATTTTTTTCCCTGAGGCAATTGGGGTTAAGTGACTTGCCCAGGTTCACACAGCTAAAAAGTGTTAAGTGTCTGAAACTAGATTTGAACTCACTCTTTCTGACTTCAGGGCTGGTGCTCTATCCACTGTGCCATCTAGCTGTCCCTCAACTTGTAGCTCTAAACATATATTGCAGTTCTAAACATGGCAATCTTTTAAATGTTGTGATTGTTATTTTTTGTATGACTTTTACCCTCAGTATTTTCCTGGTGAAATTTTATTTTCACTTCTGGCATCATATTTTATCAGCATAGATTCAGTTAAAAATTATTCAGAAGTATTTTTAAAATCATTAATTTTCCAATATTCATTTTCTTTAAAAATTTATTGAATTCTTTCCTAAATATTAACTAAACAATGAACATTATTCAATCTTGCTCATATGTGTGTATAATTTATATATAATATAAATTACCATGTAATTGTGCCTTTATGTATCTAAATTTGTATCCATATATGTGTGTAGGGATTTAATGTAGGGATCTATGTGTGTTTATGTAGTTAATTGTCCACATCTATAACTTTAAGGATTTCTTTAAGATGTTAGTTTGTCTGACCCAAACTCTCTTATTCTATTTCTGTCTTATTTTTCCACTATTTATAAGCATTTATCATTTTTACTTTGATTTTTTGCTTATTAATTGAAATTATTTCATTATTCACTTATTCCTGTTAATATGAACTATTCAACAGACTATATATATATTTTTTTTCTCAGTGCCCTCTCAAATCTTGGAATGACCTGTTTTCACATATTTGTTCTATTTTAAAAGCAGGCCATATCTTCTTGTATTCTTTGCATTGTTTGCTTTGTTCAAATTACCAGTGCCCTCCATTCTTTCAAACCTGTGTCTGGGTAAAATTGAACATTTTTTATAAGAGAAACAACAAGGTTGCTTTCACTGTTGATTTAGTGTTCTTCCATCTCCACATTTCCAATCATTCCCCTTTCTTTTAGCAATTCAAAAATCAAGCTAAATCATTTTTTTTAAATTTTGTTTCCATGTGAAGCGAAACTATTGATATATTTATTTTTCTTTTTGATGTTTCATATTCCTATACCATCTGTCCTATCTCAACAAAATACTTGCAATAATCACCTATAGTCCTTTGCCAAAGGAGACATATCTACCATATGTGCTGATGTAAGGATGCCTATTTATCTAGTACAGACTGATATATGACTCAAGTCTTCTTAAAGATTAATGTCACTACAATGTGCTTCATTAACTTTGCAAAACAATCTATAATCTGGTGTGCATTTTTCTTGCACGTGTATTTCTGGGGTCCACATATTAGCATAGTCATTCATGAATTATATTCAGGACTTTTGTGAAGGTTCCTAGTTAGCCAAGATAGAAAAGCTTTCTAGAAAATTGCAAATTCCTGTATTCTGTTAACAGTGTCAAGGTCCTTCTTTGCATCATCAAGCAGAGCTGCATAAAATCAATTGTCTAAAACTAGACCCATTATGCCGTCTTGCTTCATGCAACTAATACTGGGAAATGAATCTGATAAAAATCTATTCAACACTAACTCAACTAGCCATTCTATAACAAAATAGGCTTAAGATATTTGGGTATTTTTAGACACCCTGTGGTAATTGTGGGTGTACACATTTCTAGTTGGTAATCTTATATTTGAGATTGAATACACACACATATACATATACACACATAACCATTTAAATTTTAAAAGCATATATTATTTGTAATTCATTAAAATATAGGATTTTTTTTTCAATTTTAGGTTTACATATTCATCATAATTTTTTCTCCCTGTAGACTAGATAGTAAAAATTTATAGAAAGTATCAATTCCTCATGAAAGACTTACCCATTCACTTTCTAAACTTGGCTCCTAAATTCCAGCCTGTAATAATTGAGCATTAAGTGTTGAAAATCATGGAATCTCAAAATTTTATGGAACATTTTTAGCTATTTTGTCTAGTCCATATCTTGAATATGAATACAATGACCATAATGACTTAAATTAAAAGAATGAAATTAACAAAACTGAACTTTATAAGTACCATATTTCACTCCAAAGGAAAAATAATAAATAAACTTTCTCCTTTTTTCAAAGAAGTAAAGGACTTGTTATCAAACATTGCATATACTTGTCAATAGTATAGTTAGTATGGTATAGTTAAATCTAATTATTTGATTGGTAAATACATAGTACAGAAGCTCCTTTATGTTTTTTTTTTTTTGTTTTGTTTTTTGTTTGTTTTTTGCTGAGGCAATTGAGGTTAAGTGACTTGCCCAGGGTCACACAGTTAGGGAATGTTAAGTGTCTGAGACCAGATTTGAACTCAGGTCTTCCTGATTTCAGGGCTGGTGCTCTATCCACTGCACCACCTAGCTGCCCCGCTCCTTTATGTTTCAGTGAAACTCTGAATGCATATGCCCTAAAGATTAACCTAAGCCTAGAGATGTGATAAACTTTAGATATAAGCCAGTGTATAACCTTGAGGTACCAGGCCAGTTTTTTAAGGTCAAAACATCTTGAGTAATTTATCTTCAGTAACCTAGCCAGTTCCTTGAAAACAATTCTTGAGTTCCTCATTGAGAGGACTGGCTACCCCCAATGCAAGTATCTGGGTTAGTTCAGTCAAAAGACTTCTTGGTTGACACTGAGCCTTCTTTGTCTAAAATCATATATAAGTCCTTTAAGGCAGAATCTCTTTGAAATCTTACTCATGGAGAGGATAATCTGCCTAAGACTTTCCCCATAGGGAACTTGAAAGCTGTGATTCTTCAGCTATTTGACTCAGGTGTTGGTGCTTCCCTGAATTGGTGATGTTTTCTTTTAATATTATTCCTTCTTTTTCTACCTTTGCTATCATACTTATCTTTGTGATGTTTCTATTTTGTTGTTATTATGATTATGCTGTTCCACTTTTATTGTAATCATTAAACTATTTTATTAAGGTAAGATTAGTGACATTGCAGGAGCAAATCTCAACCACATATTCCTTTAATCTGACACACTATTATATGATAAATTTCTGCAAATTACATATTCAACTATTTGAATTTTCACAAGATTTTATTTATGATAAGAGAAGAGAAAATTAATTCAGGAATGATATTAAAAATATGGTAACAAAATTAAATAACTCCCCAAAAGAAGTATTTTTTATACTTTTGAAAAAACTTTAAAAAGGGCTAGGAAGTGACTTTAAACTGGATTATCTTTAGCATGACAAGACTATTTGTTTATTCTTTTTGGTTTTGTGTTTATTTTCTTCTATACCAAATAATCCTTAGATCGTTGCCATCTTTCATTACTTAATCTTTCATCTCACATAATTTCTCTGTTCTTCTCTTTTGCTTCCAGATATAATGCTCTATCTCTTGTAGCTATGGTTTTGCACTGTCTAACACCATCCCTAAAATGCTCTTTCTTATTGTCTTCAATTTTGGTATTCCTGACTTTCTTCTAAATTCGCCATAAAAGTTTCCTTTACCAAGGTACCTTTCCTGGTCCTCTGTACTGTTAGTGTCTTTCACATTTAGATTATCTTTCATCTATCCTACATGTTATTTTGTTTGTACCTCTAATTAATGTATTTGCTGTCTTCTTTGTTAGAATGTAAACTTCTTAAGAGTTGAGAATGTTTTTGCTTGTTATTTGTATTACCAATGCAAGGGATAGTACCTGGAACATAGTAAGTGCTAAATAAAGACTTACTAATTAATTGCCTATTTCCTTCAACAATCTCCTATCACAGTTACACCCTAATCCTATCTAGCATTTATACTGTGTCTTCTGTTCTATAGGCACTGAACTTTTCTTATCTTAAATTTACTCCTCTTCTACATCAACTAGCATTTATTGAAAGTTGCCTTTCCCATAATGATACAGACCTGTCCATCTTTCCCAGTTCTAGCTGCACTCACTCATTTTACTCTGGTTGAAGTGAGGAGTTGCAATACTTCTTGTTCAATCTATTTATGTTCTCTATAAGCACAAAAAAGCAAGTGGTCAATTATCTACATGGAATGACTCTTCTTAATTCCTTTCAATAAACTTATAGTTTATAACCCAGCTCTAGCAATACTTTCATTTGTCTCTGCAATGAGGAACTCTGACACACTTTTGTGTTTAACCAAAACTTCATGTTTCTTTTTTTCAATAATATACAACTGTTATCAATGTATGTATTGATTTAATTAAGTATCAACTTCAAAATTATGTTAACTTACATATGGCATGGATGGAGAGCTAATAAATAAATCACAGCAACATACACTCAAATAATGCCTCTTTAAAATACTATTAAGTTGGGGAATTCTTGTAAGCTCTCAGTTCCTTAGACAATTTTCCGAGACTACAGGTACAGAAGAGCTGTTGAACTATTTTAGAAGAGCAATTTTCTTCACTGAGTAGATTCCTATACCAATGAAATCACAGATCCAACAAATAGTATTTGCTCAAGTATGGGACCAACATTAAATAAACTTCTATTATCCTTTATTTTTCAGTTATGTATGACTCTTTCTGACCCTTTTTGAAGTTTTCTTTGCCAAAATACTGGCATGGTTTGTAATTTCCTTTTCCAGTTCAATTTATAGATGGGAAAACTGAGGCAGATAGGGTTAAGTGACTTACCCAAAGTCATATATCTACCATCTGAGGCCAGATTTGAACTCAGGTTCTTCTAATTATAGAAGTACCCTTTTGAACAGCTAGACATAATTGAAATGAAAAACATCAACAGCAACAACAAATAATAACATGTTTTGTGAATAGGGATGATTTCCTTCTTTACACTTTAAAACTAAACCCCTTATTTGGTGTGTGGTACATAGTAATTGCTTAATAATTACTTGTTGATTAATTGATTGAACCCTTTCTATATTTATCTAGGCTGGTTATAAAATATTAGATCGTCTCTTTCATTGGAATCACAACCAAATCCTTTGCAATTTATTAAAGTATATCAGTTTACTTTTCACTGACATGGCTTCTCAGAATCTGTATGTTCCATAAGTCACTTTTGGGGACAAAGAGTAGACTTCAGCATATATATATGAAAAGATTCAAATAGTTGAATGCTTATGTAGAAGAAAATTTAAATTTGTTATATTGGGCTCCAGAGGGGCAGAGCATGTATCAATGGGTGAAATGCAGTTCACTATAAAGAAAAGTTTATTGTAAAATGGACTTTAAAAATGGAACAGACTTCTTCTGAGACTAATAATTATTTCATGTAGAGGCTGGGTGATTAATTGTGGCTTCTGCTATCTCTTTCAACACTCTATAATTCACTGATTGTGATTCTGATAACTTTTTTCTCAGCATTTCTAGATCTGGTTTCAGTTTTTCACAATAATTTAGGCATCAAAAAATAATATAATCAGATGAGTCTCATAAAAATTTAATGATTATTGAAATATTAGGAGAAATGAAACTCTTAAATATTTGCCAGAAGGTGCACTTAGAAAAGAAAATAGTGGTGGAATTTGTAATTAAACCAAAACTCCTTAGCCAAGATATCAATTCAGAGCCTTGGCAGTGACCCTGAATAGATATCAATAATAATATGAGAGGATTCAAATTTAATGCTTGAGAAAACAATTAATATTTATCATTCATATGAAGTCACTCATTCTAGAACAGTTAATTCAAGAAATATAAGAGACTACATAATCAATAATAAAGAGAACAAAGAATGACGAATGAAAGACTTAACCCAAAGTGACAGCAAAGATCCCAGAAAGAACATCCAAAAGTTACAATAATCTTAATATTGGTATTGTGGATGGCATTTAGGATAGGATTAACAATGACCACTATTTTGAAAAACATTTAAATATTTACAAAATATTCACTACTTAATTATTGACATTAATTTATAAAGGAGCAGACACACATACACACATACAAAAACAGAACAATTTGCAGAGAGGGATTCTTTTTTGAATTAGTAGAGGACATTTCTGGGGAATATTTGGCAGAGAAGACATATCAGCAAAGAATTAGACTTTTAAATATTTGTTGTTGACACAGGGGTTTAGAATAGAACAAAATATCAGAATGCGTGATGCCTACAGTGAATGAAATGCCACAGGTAAATGTGAAACAGAAAGCTTAGCATAATGAGTGCTGTATTTGAAACTTAAAGGATTTCCCTGGGATGACTTTGAGACAAATTGAAGTTTAAAAATGTGGAAATTATGGATGCATATTAATACAGTTATGTAAAATAGATATAGATGTAGGACAATGACCCAGAAATGGGAAATTAGAGGGTAGAAAAGGATCACAGGGTAAAGGACTAATTCCTGAAGTTCTCAACAAAGGACAGAATCCAGAATCCAGTTATTTAAGTGTAACCTGAGGACTAAAGCCAGATGAGCAATCTATATGGAAGACAAATCAAACTAGTGTATAATGGAAATGGATTTGTAGCCAGGTACACCTGTGGTCAAGACTCAGCACCACCATTTACTATTAAGATCAATCTCTTCAAGTGATCTGGTTTTCCTTATTTGTAAAATGAGAATAAAGGACCAGATTATCTCTAAAGCTCTTTTCTTATCTAACAATTGGAGTCAAATTTACATAAACACATTTTTCAAATGATAAATAATAACATGAATTAAACTTATTGTTGGGAGAAGTTAGAGCACATTGCTAAAGGCCTTGATTAGAATGAGATAGAGGAGATACCTGAAAAGTGAATGAAAAGATGGGCAGGACAAATCACTTAGAGAATAACAACAAATCAGGGGTTCAAAATCCCCTTTGTCATCTAATGGGAAACTCAAAGAAATGGTACAGCAAGAGAGCCACCAAGAAGGACAGATTTTTGAAGCTTCTTCATTGCTACTAATCTAGACTACTGGAATCTGGTTAAGATGGAAGATGTGACCTGAAATGGCTATGTGATTCCCCTTAAATGACATGATCTTGAAAGTAATACTGGGAGTCATACATTATACTACTATCATTAATCAAAATAAAATATTTGAATAATGTTAAGTAATTGGCTTTATATGAATATTGCTTATTCAATACAACATAATCATTTTGCAACAGAAGTGACATGTATCCAAGTCTTACTAAATCACAAGTCAGCTTTCTAACCACTATGCAACTTTGCCTCTCATTTAGCCTATTGCTCTCCCTGGTAATTCTTTTTAGAAGTATAATTTGCAGAGAAGATGCATCTGAATACATGAAGACTTTCCCTAGTAGAGTTTCAAATACCTGTGAAGCCAAAGGTCTAATAAAACAAACCATAAATCAAAAAACAAACAATAAAAACAACTGTTACAAAGTGTGAATAAGATCACTTGAAGTTATATTAAGAGAAATTTTATATGATCATGAAAGTATCATAACTTTTTAAATAGAAAATCACTTGACTGGCTATAATACAGATTTTGATGATTTTTTTAATCTACTTATTATCTTTCTGTCTGTCTGTCTGACTCTCTCTCACACACACACACACATTGTACATAACTCAGTTTAAAATATGTTCTATTTAATTAACTCCCACCTTAAGGGGAGAATATCCTGGCTAATATGTATTGCTTAATTTGATTTTAAACATGTTTTTCTGTTGGGTAGACCTGGCTTATGTTGTTGATTGAAGGAGTAGCTTTCTTTGGATTAAACTGGATGCATTTATTTGTGATTTTGCCTAAAGTTTGACAATGTACTACTGGCATGATAATATGAGTCATCTAATGTTGTTGTTTTAAATGTTATGATATTTTATTCTTGCATAATAAAATAAAAATTCAAAACGATGCTCCATTAATAGGTCGTTATTTTAACTGTAACCTGCGTTTGTGTTTTATGTGCTATAATAACCCAAAAGAAATTGGATGTTTCACCTAAAATGCATAATGCTATGGAAATTGGAGAACACTGTGTTTTTTTTAATAGATCAACCAAGCAATGATAAGAAATATTCTAAATTGTGTTTGGTGTGGTAGCTGAAACTTCATTGATGTAGGCAGCCTCATCCACATCAGAGACTATACGTAAGCTTCTCATCTTTTACAAATATCATTCATATCTCACCATAAATATTTATTGTATATGTATTGTATATGGTTGGAAAGAAGGGGAATGGATGATTCCTCTGTATCTTAATATTTAGGAATAAGTATAGAACAGGGGCCCCTTATGAAATCACAGGTGTAGCAACAAAATAAAAGAAAACAAAAGAAATAAAGAAACAAAGACTTTCTGCTGGTACTATATGTCTGTTTTGGAAAATTACATTTTATGAAAAAATATTGTTGTAGCAGATTTAAAATTTAGTTGTTGCTCATTCACTATTGATATAATAAGTGTGTAAATAGGAAGATATTTCCAGTGGAAAATGCTGTTGTGATTGTTGAGTTATTGAAGTCATGACCAACTCTTCATAAGGCTGTTTCTGGGTTTTCTTGGTAAAGATACAGGAGTGGTTTGCTGTTTCCTCTTCTATCTCATTTTGTATATGAGAAACAAGGGCAAACAGGGTTAAATGACTTGCCCAGAGTTACACAACTAGTATATCTCTGAGTCCAAATTTAAATTTGGGAAGATGATTCTTCCTGGTTCCAAACCCAAGTCACTTTGTGGTTGCACTGATCTGCTTACAGTTGGCTCACCAGAATCAATTCAAAAGGTATTATCAGAAAGATATATAAATAAACATTTTGCAGTGATCCTACTATTAGCTATCAATTTAATCATTGTGGATAATTCCCAGAGTATACTAGTGTCTAAGACTTCAGATTAGAAATTCATCTATGTGTGATGGCCTGGGTTGATATTTGATTTTTTATATATTTCCCATTTTAAAATTTTCACTGACTTGTTTACATAGATTGGTCTAAAGATATTTTAATAATACTAGAAGATACCTCATTTTTATTCTTCCAATTATAGATTTAATATTAATCTCTGCACTAATCAGTCAAAAGTCTACCTATACTTGGACAGTTAATTAAGAAATTGTTTCCATGTTTATAATAGTTGTTTTGTAACAATTAAAAATAATCACTTTAATTTCTGTCTTGAAGGCAATATACATGATGTAGAGGTATGAGACTTGTGAATCTCTATAAATTCTTTCCTATGCCTGCTTTTCCACTGAAATTACTGAATATTAAAATGAATATTTAGACATATGTAAATGTATATGTAAATCTGTATACATACATATACATTTTTATAACTACATTCACATCTATCTGTCTAATCTTTGGTTTTATGAATATAGACAATTCTCTGTGAGAAAATTATTCTTACTCTACTGAAGAATAGCACCTCTTTATAACTTATACTCTTGGAGAATTTCCTGAAGCACTAAAAAGTTAAATGACTTTCCCCATGTCACACAGTAAGTATTTGTCAAAGGTAGGAATTCACTAGGTTTTCCTGATGCTGAGGCTGCTTGATTCATCATGTTCTTCAAGAATTCCTCTACCTTATCCTTTCCCACAGTTCCTGGGTTTATAAATTAAAAAGAATTTTTGAGATCAGTTGCTTCACTAAGTCATTTCATTCTACCATACTGGGCACATGCATAACAATTGTCTTCAGAGTAGTTTTCTTATAAATGCTCATCAAAAGCACTGCAAGAAAAGATAATAAAGTTCACCATGGAATCATATTTGCCTCCTTATCTTTGGAAACATAATAAGAACAGTCTCTGTATATACCTTTATTCACATTTCCAATAGAATTTGAAGGCCATCCATCTATTTAGCTAAAACTTCATTTTATTGTTTTTTACCTTTAGTGAGAATGCCTAAATTGATATGATTCAATTGCTCCTGTAGCATGTCAGTTAATTGATTATTGGATAAGGATCTCACATTTAGAACACCAAAAGCTAAACTAATATTTAGAAACAGTTGAAAAATTGCTGTGAATCTTTGTATCCTCCTTAATCTCAGTATTACTTTTAGCAAAAATGAGCTTCCCTTGCAAGTGAAGAGATATGGTAGCCAAGGAAAAACCAGTTTAGAATATAAAATCATTTGTAGAATATGAAAGAAGACAATTCTTTGGAATATTCATAATACTCGATTTGGGATATTCAAATAGGAAATTCATCCCTATTTATAGAATAGGAAAAAAAAGTGTATAACACGTACAATTATATGTCAATACATACAAAAATGCATTCCTCATTTTTTTTGTAAAAGGAGAGCTCCAAGGTGCTATTGAAAAGGTGAAAATAAACCAAAGGGATCTCTTCAAGCTCCTAAGAAAGGGGGTTATTCAGAAGTTCCAGAAAATTCTAGAAAAATCTGAGAATTAGAGAAATAAAAAAAGGCAAAGGACAATAGGATCTAAAGTTACACGACTACAATTTTGGAGGACTAATCCTGCTTTAGTTGATTTGCTTTTGCCATACTAGAAATTTTGAAAGTTTTTTGAGAAAAGTCATTAAAGGATTCATTTCCATTGGTGCAGAAATGCTACCACTGGGCACATGCCTCCTTAGAAGTCAAATACAGAAAAGAACATCCTATATCTACAAAAAAATTCATTATAGTGTTTTTATAATAAAACAAACACTCAAAACAAGGAAGGTGCTCACAAATTGAAAAAAATAGCTAAATCAATGGAGGTCTGTTAATACAATGGGAATAACCAATAATGAATGGAAGCATTAAGAGAGTATTTTAATGAATGTATGCAGTAGAAGTAAGAATTATGAGAACATCCTATAGAACAACTATAATTATGAGAACATCCTATAGAACAACTATAATTACACAAATGATAACAGTAATAAAAAGTTGAATTTCATATAATCATTATAATCAACCTCATTCTCAGAGAGCTGATAATAATATATACCTCTCTTCTTTCAGAAAAAAGGTAGAAGACTGTGGATGTGAAATATAGTGAAATATGGGCTTGATTTATATTTGTGTTGTAGTTACTTAAATGCTTTTCTTTGTTCCAAGGGTGTAGTCAATGCTTTTGTTTAGGTAGATAGGTAGATGGGAGATTGCTCTAGAGAGCAGTTAAAGGAAACATTATTGTGTGTCTGACTTTTCAGAGTTTTTTTTTTTTTTTTTTTTTTTTTTTTTTTTTG
>JAJPUD010004573.1:122143-154869 GCA_023553655.1 Myrmecobius fasciatus | reverse complement strand
GGAAGGAAGGAAGGAAGGAAGGAAGGAAGGAAGGAAGGAAGGAAGGAGGAAGGTACTTAAAATTGATCAAAATAATGTTCATTGAGCCATGGGAGGTATGAAAAAGTCAGGACAGGATTCTTGATCTGAATGAAACAAAAGGAATTCCAATTTATTCTATTGTACTTCTTTTCTTCCAAAACTGATCACTGTCAAATATATTTATTAGGCAGAATTTGCCTTTAATGTTACTGCCTAATTAAGAAAGGCTGATAAGTTTCTGCTTTCCATTGTCCTTTTGTGGACTATTCACAGCTTAGATATATTTCCTTCAGTGGTTCATGACCTCCAATTGTGCATTTCCCCTACAACATTCTTTTCTTTTAGATTGGCACTCATCACTTAAACACTGGTTACTACCCAGCCCCTAAAATTTTAGGCCGCTAAAGTTCACAAAAATATATTATGAGTGTGTATAAGGGAGGTCTAAGACTTTGGAACAATAACCACATGAAGAAGAGCACTGTTCTTTTGGATTATTTTAGATTATAAGGAAAATCAATTCTCTTGAGATGTCAAGGTTTTGAGAAAGTTATCCAATTCATTAATATCCTGCCGTGTACTTGAGATTGGTGCAGTCTAGCAGAAAAGCACATGTGTTATTAGCTTCCATTCTCAACTGGAATTGCCTCCTGGGATAATAAGATATTGAGAGAATTAAAAGAACCCCCTTTCCTCCAGAGAAAATTCAAATAAGGAATCCAAAACCTATAGAACTAGGTGCCAAGAGCATAGGTTTTTCCTAATTTAATCTCATTTGAGTCTTATGAGAAATTACATATGTTCTTTTTTTTACCCAAAGTAAAGGAATACTAGAATTAAGTGGAAGTTGCAGTTGTATTTCAATTTTATAAAAACAAACAAACAAAAAAAAAACAAATGACTTTATGAGTTAGATCATTACAGTTGTGGAACACTTAGTCTATCTTTTGATATTTTTAAAATAGGATTTGGGAAATGTAGATTTAAAGCTGAAAGTGCCCTTAAAAGCCATTTGGTTCAGCCCCTATCATTTCACAGATGAAGAAACTGAGATAGAAGTAGTAATGGGATTTAAACTTAGATCCTTAGACTAGAAATCCACTGCTCATTCCACAGCGGATGTATCAGTAAAAAAGAAGCCTCAGGTATTCTATAATATGAGCAATATTATCCATTAGTTATAAATTTAAATAGTTGGCCTATAAGGTCCCTAAGAAATCTGATATTCTATAATTATAAAGTTTTGTTTGCTTGTTTTTGTTTTATTTTTCCTTTTTTTGTTTTTCTTCCTACTTAATGTGCCAAGTGTGTTGGCACTTTAAGACAGCAGAAGAATATGGCTGCCCTGATTGATACTGACCAGAACATACAAAAAATTCTATTACATAGTCATTCACCCACTAACCACTGACTCCATTGATAATCTACCTTCCTTTTATGAGCAATATTTACTTGTCTTTAAGATCCTCTACCAAAATGGTGCAAACACTAAATATCTTTCAATATTATATATATTGAAGGCCATAAGTTATTTACATAAGAAGCTATTTTGTTTTCAATTTGAAAGAGACATTCAATGGGTTGAACTCCATGAATAAACATGTAAATATGTTCATGAGAGGAGAAGAAAATTTAATCTTTATTAAACTAGTTAGTACCCAGAAGAGATGAAGCAGGATGGTGAAGATCCTTTAATTCACAATACAGGAGAATGATTTGAAGAAACTGACCATGTTTTGTCTAGAAAAGAGAAGAGAAGTGGAGATAAAAGCTGCTTTTCAATATCTGAAGGACTGTTAAGTGGATAAGGGATTAAATATATTCTCTTTGTTTTGAGGGCAAAATCAGGAATAATTAAAAGAAGCTGAAAGAGTCAAATTTATACTTGATTAGAGAAAACTTCCCAACCATTAAAGCTGTGCAAAAGAAAAATGGAATTTATTTCTTCAAGAAGAAATTAGTCTATCTCATTTGGAGGTCTTCAATTAGTGATTGTATTACAAGTATCATATATATATATATATATATATGTATATATATGTGCATATATATACATATATATATATATATAATAGGAGGGAATCTTTCCTGTTTGGATAGATGGTTGCTCATATAACTTTAATCATTCAAATTCTGGAATTCTGTGAGTAAGATATTGTTATAGTAAAATTTTAGTTCAATATAAAAACATTGACTACTTGATATAATTCTTAATTGTAATCCATGCAGAATATATAAGTAATACAACAAATAACATGGACATGGAAAACCTATTTTGGGCCCATTTGGGCCTAAAGTATGACAGAGAGGAAAGAGGGGGAGGGGAAGAAAGAATAGAAGTGTGTTGTAAAAGGAAGGATATGGGAGAAGAAGAGGGGTACAGGGATACAGAGAAATAAGCACATAGAGAGAGTATGCTTTCTGCTTACCTCCTTCCCCTTTTCTTAGCAGCTGGTCACATGGATTGGTCTGTTAAATTATTTTTTCCTTTTCTGTTTCTCACAATACCCTCAACAAAACTCCCTGGATGGAGGCAGAACTAAGATGGCAGAGTAGACAGGTCTTTGAGATCTTTTTGGCTTCCCTAAAAATCAATACTAGATCAAGCCTCTGAATGGATTTTAGAGTGACAGAACCCACAAATTCTTGAATTGTAACAAATTTCCAGCAGAAGACATTTTGGAAGAATTTCAGAAAAGGTCTGTCTCAATAAGGTGGGAGGGAAAGAGAGGGTGAGGTGTCTTAGTGCAGGTGTGATGCAGGAAAACTCAGGGTAGCCCAGGGAAGAGAGTCTTCTGAGCACTGGGGGAATTGACTGGGAAGCTCTTATTTAAAATAAAGCATCATTAACTACTCTGTGCCGATTCAGAAGCCAGTGGATCAGCAAATTAACTGTAAGAACTCCAACACAGCTACAGAAGGCAAATAGTGAGCCCTCAATCCCCATCATAAAAAAGAGGGACTCGTCCATGCCTACCCAGCATGGGAAGGAAAGTGGTAGCACAAATCCCAGGGCAGTGTGAAGCTACTGGCACTTGTAGAGGAAGCTTGGGACAATCTCCTCTTTTTCCTAACAGCAGAACTCAACCTTTAAAAATGAGCAAAAAAAGGAAAAAGAGCTCAGACCATAGTTATTATGGAGACAGAGAAGAACAGATCTCAAATCCTGAAGCTACTAAAGGCAAACTGTCTCCAGAAGAAGCCTCAAAAGGCAATATGAGTTACTCTCCAACTCAGAAAGCTCTTTTGGAAGAATTGAAGAAGGATCTGAAAAGAGAATTAGAAGAAAAATTAGGAAAGGAAATAAGAGTTTTGGAAAAAGAAAACACAGAAACTGTCTAAAGAAAATCTCTCCTTAAAAACAAATTTGGTAGGGGGCAGCTAGATGGCACAGTGGATAGAGCACAAACCCTGAAGACAGGAGGCCCTGGGTTCAAATCTGGCCTGAGACACTTAACACTTCCTGGCTGTGTGACCCTGGACAACTCATTTAATTCCAGTTCCTCAGCAAAAAACAAATGCAAAAAGGCAGCAATAGTAAATGTATCTTTTTTCAGATCATGATGCAATGCAATAAAAATTTCATGTAATAAAGGGAAAGAAAAAATAGAACAAAATTATTTGGAAACTAAATAATTTAATCCTAAAGAATGATGGGGTAAAACAACAAATCATACACACAATTGATAAATTTATCCAAGAGAATGATATGAATGAGACGACATACTAGAATTTATGGGATGTAACCAAAAAAGTTCTTGGAGAAATTTCCTACCTCTAGATGCTTACTTGCATAAGATAGAGAAAGAAAAGATTAATCGGGGATGCAACTAAAAAAAAGCTAGAAAAAGACCAAATTAAAACCCCCAATTAAATATCAAATTTGAAATTCTGAAAATAAAAGGGGGGATTAATAAAATTGAAAGTAAGAAAACTATTGAGCTATTGAAAACAAAACTAATAGTTGATGTTATGAAAAAGAAACAACAAAATAGATAAACCTTTACTTAATTTTATTAGAAAAAGGAAAGAAGAAAATCAAATTACTGTTATCAACTATGAAAAGACTAAACTTTCCATCACTGAAGAGAAAATTAGAGCAATAATTAGAAATTACTTTGCCCAATAGTATGCCACTACATCTGATAATCTAAATAAAATGGATGAATCCTTAACCAAAATATTGGTTGCCCAGATTAATATAAGAAGAATTAAATTACTTAAATAGTTCCATTTTTAAAAAAGAAATTGAATAAGCTATTAATCAACTCCCTGAGGAAAAAAAATATCTCCAGGACCAAATGGATTTACAAGTCAATTCTACCAAACATTTTAAGAATAATTAGTTTCAATGCTATGCAAACTACTTGGAAAAATAAGGTTTCTTTTCTTTTATGACATAATTCCTTTTATGACATAATAGATTGCTGATACCTAAACCAGATAGTATCAAAACATAGAAGAAAATTATAGACAAATTTCCATAATGAATATTGATGTAAAAATATTAAATGAAATATTAGCAAAGAGATTACAGCAAGTTATCAATTGGATAATACACCATGACCGAGTAGGATTCATATAAAGAATGCAAAGCTGGTTTAATATTAGGAAAATTATTTGTATAATTGACTACATTAATAACAAAACTACAAATAATATGATTTTCTCAATAGAGGCAGAAACATTTTACAAAATACAACATCCATTCTTTTTAAAAATACTAGAAAGTATAGGAATAAATAAAGTTTTCCTTAAAATGATTACTATCATATATCTAAAATCATCAGCAAGTATCATATGTAATGGGATTTAACTAGAAGCATTCCCAATAAGATCGGGGTGGAACAAATTTTCCCACAATCACCATTACTATTCAATATTTTATTAGAAATGTTAGCTTTAATAAGAGAAAAAGAAATTGAAGAAATTATGAGAAAACAAAATTATTACTCTTTGAAGATGATATGATGGTATACTTAGAGAATTCTAGATAGCTGTAGGCAATGGATTTGAGATTCACAGGTTGATCCCAAATCTGAGCTAGAAGCTGGCCCCTGGGCTTCCTATCTTGGCCAGCCATTATGGGGAAAGCTCGCCCTATGCCATGGCAACCAAGTCCTTGGAGCTTTTCAAGAAATTGCTCAAGATCTTCTGCAGATTCTAAGATGACTTACTAAGTAAGGGTCCCTGACAAGCTCTATTTATAGATCCCATTTGTTTATTCTTGGGACAACTTTTTTATTCCAAGTGCCTTCACAACAATAACCACTTAGCCATTGTGGTACAGCTAAGATATTGCTAGATATTCCTGCATTCTTCATTGGTGCAAGACTAAAGCAAATTGAGTCTCCTAATTCCTAAGCCTCTAGCCCAGAACACTGAACAATGTAACATATGCCTTCTACAGAATAGTCCATGCTTCATAATATAAATGGTAAGAATGTCACAAAAAATTAGAAAAAAAATACATAACCATGTCTGGTCAATATGGGAAATATTTAAGATTTCCTTGGTTTGGTAGGAGTGTAAAGTAGATAAATGGCACAGTGAATTGAGGGTTTGAGTTAAAATCATGTTAGGCTTAACTTCAAATCATACCTAAGACTTTAGGTAGCTATGTAACTGTGGATGACATTTTTTTTTTTTTTTTGGTGAGAGAGAGGCAATTGGAGTTGTCACACAGCTAGTTAAGTGTCAAGGGTCTGAAGTCAGATTTGAACTGAGGCCCTCCTGACTGGAATTAATTTTCTCTGTTTTATTTTTCTGTAAAATGGAGAAAATAATAATAAGGTTATTATGAGAACAAAATGAAATAATATATGTAAATTATTTTGCAAAAAAATTATATACAAATACAAAATATTATTAATTCTGCTATATTTCTTTTAAATATGTTACTATTGCTCAGGGATTTTAATAGTAAGAAATCAAAGATATGTGCATTATACTACACTCTGAAATTAAACCTTAGTGATAAGAGATTTATAAACTTTACAATTAATAAATTTTAAAATATGAAAAAATATAGAGCTTTTTAGAAGACAAAAGTAATGGTATTTTCTCTGAATGTTTGGAGTCCAAAAATATGGACAAAACAAAAGACAAAATTCTTTTTGATTAGGATACACAAACTGAAAAAAAAAACAAAAACAAAAACAGCAACAACTAGTTTCCCCATGAGCCTACTTCAGGAGAGATACAAAACTTCAGTAATACACCACAAAATAAAACAGAAACATTCTTTAAATGTTAAATGGAGCCATTTTTCACCAAAGCACACATCAGAAATACATAATTAAAAAAAATTAACTGGTAGGTGGTGGAAGCACGTGTTTCCTTTGATTCTAGTGTATTTGTTGCCATTCTTGACATATGGCAGGTATTCTGGTATCTGACTTCAGGTTTAAGTGGTTATTTCTCTGTGCTTATAATCCTTATGTACAAGAAAACTCGGCAGGTGGAAAATGTATATGCATGCTGCTTAATGAAGGTTTACCATCTGCTAAAAAGTTCCTTATATTCAAAAGCAAATGGTCCCAAGGCAAAATGTATAATATGGAATTGCTATGATTTCATCTTTTATTTCTTATTTTTCTATATACAAAGTGAAAAAGATACATAATATTTAACTCTTGTATGTCTAGTTAGCAAACATAGAACTAGCTATTAAATTGTCAATATTTTATGAGGATCCTAGGTTTGAGAATTAAAAAGGGACCATGGACTTATTTTATTTAATCCTCTAGTTTTTGACTAAGAAGAAATTGAAATTGAGAAGGATTCAATGTTTATTTTCCAAGAATAAACAAACATTAATTGGGAAGAAAAGGGTCTAAAACTTGTGGCCTCTCACACCACATTCATTGATCTTTCCATTCATTGTAGGTTGATATTGTATTTTTGAACTCCAAATGTATTACTCAAATAATATTCTAGAGAAAAAAAAATGAAAACTCAATTTGAATTCCCTGAATCGGGTATTTACCCAAGTCATACTTGTAATAAGTAGCAGAGCTGAGAATTGAACCTAGCTTCTGTGTGTTCAAATCCAGTGTTCTATTTAATATATTATACTATTCATTAAAACACTGTATAAACTGTGAGGAATTACTATCATTATTGGTATTTTTATATCAGTCTTTAAGTTGGTCTTTCTATATTTTATTTGGGTGGTATAGTATCAGGGTATATAAATATAGACTTTAGAGCTTGTTTGCATTTATTTGTGTGTGGAGAGATCTACATGAGTGATTATGTCAAGATAATAATTCTCAAGATATGAGGTGAGCTTTACCTTAATTGCTTTGACATAAGTATCTGAGCAAGTAAAATGTCAGCCCAATGTCTATTCCTACATTAAATAATAGAGCAGTATTTAATTTAAAAAATCCCAGGACAACTAAATCAGAAGAGATTAAAAGCAACTATAATATAAGGTTATTATCTTGGCACTCCTGCATTTGATCTCAAGAAACCCAACGATAAATATTAAGGCTACCTAATGAAAAAACAGAATAAGAATAAGGTGTCTACTGGACACCTACCAAAGCAACCAAGTATTTTACTGATTTATTAAGGAGGTCACCCTCTTTTCCTACCCAGTGCTATCTAGACACAATGAATGAACATCTCCACGTATTCCCTTTGCTATACTCTTGGTTTATTCTAAGTGCAAATTTCTTTAGGACAAAAAGTTATGTCTGACTCTTCCATGAAGTCAGTCTCTGGGAAGTCATTAAACTGTCCTTTCACACTCAGTGTCATCCATGTTTTCCATAGAAATCTGATACATGAAACAATGGGATTTTTAATAAGTACTAAATTCTCTCATCTCGATTTCCTAAAACAAAAATAAAAACAGATGTTTCCAAATCCTGCAGTCTATTTTGTTTGTCAAAGTATGAGAAAAAACAGTAGATGACCAGCAACTAGTTGATGAGATTTTAAGAATACTGCCAAAGTATTATCTTTTGACTTTCTATGAAATCCATTACAATGTCTTTCCTAATAGAACAAAGGAATTGGACTCAGAATAGAACTGTTTTCAAATACCACCTCCAGCTTATACTAGTTTTTTGAAGAGTCAAAAAGTGATCTTGCTTTCCAATTTTTTGATGGGTAAAATGAAATTGAAACCTTTAAACATTTTTTGCACTTTGTTTTTCTTCCCATAATCTATGATCCAGATATCTTGGATTACTTGCTGTTTTTTGCATAAAATATTTCATCTTCCTCCTTGCCTTTCTACTTGCTGTTCCTCATGCCTGGAATCTACTTTCTCCTCACCTAGGTTTCCTTAATTCCCCTAGCTGCTTTCCATATTCAACATAAATTCTACATTCTGTAGGAGGTCTTTTCCCATTGAACACTGGCCCATGAGTTCTTCACCTCAGATTACATGCTATCCTGAGAAATCCTTGAGGGCAGGAAGAATGTTTTTGCCTTTCTTCATGTCCCCAGAATGTTTTAGTATAATGTTTGCCACATAATTAATATTCTATCAGACTGATTGAATATAGTATCTAACCACAGGGCTGTTTTTTAAGACCAAATAGATAAATAAAATATTCTGTAAGTCTTTGAAAACACCACATACACCAATTATTATTAATCATTAATATAGCCATTATTAAATACAAATATAATTAATAATATTTTTAATTTTTGTTCTGAAATACCTTTTTAAAAAATGAAACAAAAGCAACACCAAAACAAACTTTAGTTAAAAAGAAGGGATTATCATCTGTGAATAAAGCAAACTGATTTTATTCCTGATTTTGCCATTTACTGGCTTGAACAAATAACTTCTCACTAATTCAATATGTTCATTTAGGAATGGAAGCAATTGAACTAGATACCTCTAATCTCTCTTTCCCTGACTTAAAATTTCCATGTCTCTTGTTTTTTAACTTAGTTTCCATTCCAAACTGTACAAGGAAAATAGATGGCATAATACAGAGACAGTTTACACAAAATAATTCAAAATAGATCAACAAGTCTATTTTGATTCCTGGAAAGAAGTAAATTATGGATAAAGAACACGTGGCAAATAGTGTACCAAAACAATACTTCAAAGAGTCCATTTAAGCTAATAAACTATATTTATTAATACATTCAATTTGAATGAGAACAAAAAGGAGGAAAAAATGGGAAAAATTTTTATAAAGCTGTACCAAACAAAAATGTATTTCCTAAAGTTAGCTATGTCCTGGGTAGGAGTTCTTGCAAAATTGGATTATCCTATTTTGAAGTGATTTTAAGATCAAGGATGGATGCATTTCGATCTGAAGAGTCCACATTACAACAGTCCTATTTCTGAACCAGCCAAAAATAAGTTCCACATACGGATAGCTTAATACTGTAACATCTATATAAGCAGCTGAAATCCTGCCCTAAACTGCTCTGCAAAATTTTGTCTGTCTCATCTCCCAAGTGAAAACTGAGGATCTCCCCCTATTCCATACCATTTCAACAAATAATCAGGCATTGTAGAAAATAGAACAGATAGCAATTATGACTCCTTGTTCTTGTAATATAAAATTGATTGTTCTATCCAATTTCTAAAAGATTTTCTCTTCTTTTTGTTTGATTCCTTTTCTTTAATGGTATCTTATTATATTAAAGTGGGACGTGTAAGGAGTCATTGAACTAAATAAGAGAGGATTCCACTGTTGACTCAAGCACACTTTATCACTTAGAAAATCACATACTTCCCTTGAAGTAGAATAGAAGTAAAATGAAATTAATCTCATATAGGCCATGGGGTGAAGAATGTGCTAAAATAGAGGGTATATTGTGAGAGACCCCAGGATCACTTCAGAAAGTGCAAGCAAATTTTTTCTACAGAGATAACAAACATTTCTCTTAAGTAGTGGAGTGAGGAGCAGATTCAAATTAAATGACCCAAAGAGATATATGATCAATAAAGCATGAGAATTAAAGATAGATCACATCTCAAAATTTTGCATCTGTAACCAATCAAATATTTTATTCTTTAACACAATCACACCAAACTCTTTATCCATTAACTAACATTCCTCCAATCTACTTCCTCTCTCTTTTCTCCAAGCTTTTGCAAGCTCCTAACCTTTTTTGTTTTCCAATGTGTGTTTACTCTCTGATGAGGTTATAATCTCACTAGAATCCAGTCAGCTGCACTAGCAAAAATACAGATAAAATTCATCCTCATCACATATCAGTCATTTAATAAATGCAACAGCAACATCTGGAAGGGATGAACTGTTCTTGGAGCATTGACCAGGAGTATTTTGGTGGAACAAAGTGAGTCACACAGGATGATTGGGTGCAGATCAGTTATGATCAGATCTCATTTTCCTGGTAATTTTCTGAATTTCCCAATTTTACTAAGGGGACTACCTTAAAACCTTGACATCAAGCTCAACTCCTCATTCTCACAGCAAATACTCAATAAATTGCAAAATTTTGTCTAAACCCAAGTGGACTACAATAATTTCCTAAATGGATTCCTTGCCTAAATTCTCTCACCTCTCCAATCTATCACCTATATAATGACCAAAGTGATTATTTGAAATTATTGGTCCTAATCATAACATTCTACTACTTAATAAACTATAAACATTTGCTGTTTTCTTTTGATTCATGTGAAAAATATTATTTAATGTTGGCTTGTTTTTTAGGTTTTGTTTTATACATTGAATGAATATTAGTACAGCTGTACATTTGTATGATTTATAAAATTTATATTTTTGTTGGTGCATGCTCAGGGCTTTTGTTTTGTTGTGTTTTTCATTGTTTTGATTTTTGGTAATTGTGGGAGTACATGATTAGAGATACATATGCAAACATACATACATATTTTGTGTTGTGTGTAAATGTGTGTGTGTGTGTAAAACCACTGCCCCTGTAGTATTGGATTGAATCTTGCTTAAATCCTGATCAGACAACAGCATTGTGGAATTTTTAGAGCTAGAAAGGAAGGACTAATTATAGAATAATTTCTTCATGGTCATGTGGCTTGTTAGAAGATGAGACAAAAATAAATCCAAGAACTAAATGGTAAACCCACACTTTTATACCAACAGGAATTTATTAAACATAAAAGAATCTTACTATCTTCTAATTTAGGGCTTCTCTAAAATATTTGCCCTTCATTCAGAAAAATGGCAGACTATATCTTTAGGTGGGAAATATCCAGTACCTCAGGTAAAGAAAGCCAGTTCGTCAAACCCTAGCCAGATCTGCCAAATCCACTGATCAGACCAATTGATTTCAAAGATTTTACTGACAAGAGCCCTTAATCCTCCTAGGCTTTAAAACTAACATCATTTCTGATTTTGTCCTTGCCTTCTGAATTCTCTTATACTCTTTTTGACCCATACGGTTATTTGTACCTCATGACCTCCTTGAACTCTATTTTCTTTGGACAAGAATACTTGTCCCTCAAGTGCCAAAAATCATTTCTTGCACCCTTTGCAAACAGACTTTATTGAAAAGCTTTGGTGTGAAACTCCTTCTCCACATCAAGGCTCTTTGCTTTTGACATACTACTCTGTACTATTTTTTTAAAAAGTTACTTTTAAAAGAAATCTGCTTCTATGGAGCCAATCTACATATTTGTTATAGGCACAGAATTAATTCTGTTGTCCTAGAGATGTGAGAATGAAAGGCTGAGAGAGGAGATCAGTGTTTATGTGATTAACACAAATTTTGTAGATCCAGCAGAATTTAGATGGCCTAATAATTTAATAATGTAACATTAAGATTTCATAGCCAAATAATTTGTCTCCTTCAAGAGGCCAGATAACTGATGACAAGTAACATTGTTATGCTATAGCAACAATACATGCACATTTTTACACGTCTGGTTTAGCTTAATGGTTATAATATTGGTTCTTCATTGCACTTGCCCATATGAATCATATAAGAATAGAGTGGAGGTTTGATGTTCATAATGTTAACTAACACATCTTATTTTGAGTTCCCACTTCCTATTATGAGGGTGATGAAAAGTCAACCATGAGTGAATATGGCTTTTAGAAAGAAGTTGTGATAGGCTCATTAGCTTTAAATGGGCAACCCCAGGGAATAAGAACAAATGTTTGGGGACAACCTAGGAGTACAGAATTTTAGTAAAGCTCTACAAAACAGTTTGAGCTCTCTGGCAGCATTGTATGTTTCAGTAGGAATGCACATTTCTCATCCTCAAAACAACTCCATTCATTTCAAATCAATATATCTTCTATGGGTAAGGCACTGTGCTAAAGAAAAATAGATCAAGAAATTGGAAAAATATAGAAAATGTCCCTCCTTCATTTCTGATTAATTTAATTAAGATTTCTCTCTTGTTCATCTGCCTATTTCTGAGGAAATTGTTTGGAAAGGGACAAGTATTTGATTCTACAGCCTTTTTTTTCTATAAAATTAAATGAACATAGGCAGAGAAATTATATACCCAGTATTCAAATAAAGCAAAGTAGGGAAGGGCTTCCCTGAGGATATCCACTCAATTCTATATTTTTCAATTAGTATTTTTAATTTTTTCACTTAATTGTACTTTCCCCATCTACTTGTAATGATGTTGCAACTCTTTATAAGATTTTAAGCTCCCAATTTTTCTTCCTCTCTCACTTTCCTCCTTTTCCCCCAAGATAGCTAGCAATCTATATGATCATATTGAATATATGTCCACATTAGTCATGCTTCAAAAGAAGACTCAGAACAAAAGTGAAAAATGCAAGAAAAAAAGTGAAAATTTTATACTTCAACCATTATTCAGATTTCATAGTTTGTTTTTTTCCCTCTGTATGTGGTCAGAATTTTCCATCGTGAGTCTTATGGAATTGTCTTGGATTACTGCATTGCTGAGAAGAGCTAAGTCTATCATAGCTAATCATTACAAAATGTTCCTATGACAGTGTATAATGTTCTCCTGATTCTGTTAATTTCATTCAGCATCAATTCATGTAAATGTTTCCAGGCTTTTCTGAAATCGGTCTGCTCATCATTTCTTACAAAACAAGAGTATTCTATTACATTTATATATTAGAATGTGTTTAGTCATTCTCCACTTTTGAGCATCTCATCAATTTTCAATTTTTTTCATTACAAAAATGTAAGGAATGGATGAGTACAAAATCATTTAAAAGATTACAACCTTCTCTAAAACAAAAAAAAAAAAAAAAAAAAAAACAAGACAAAGAAAATTGAACCCATGATTGATGATACTTAAAACCCCATGTAATCCCAAGAGAGCACTGTGCAATAGTGAGATGTTCCAGAGTGGTTCAAAGGAGCAATTCAAGACTTAAAGTGTAGGAGGAAACAAAGGTCAGAATTAATAGCCTTCACAGGAGAAATAATTAGTAGAATTGAAAGGTTTAAATCTGATGTGGCAAGTCTCTTGAAAGTGAAGATGAGAACAATAAATTTGGAAGACAAATATATTGAAGTAAAGCACAATCTGGAAAGAGTAAAACAAAAAATGTAATGCTTGAAGAATGCACTATCTCTACTATTAGAAACCATTGATATTGATAACAGGGTGAGTAAAAACAGTTTTAGGATCATAAGGATGCCATAATGCAGGGGAAAAAAAGAGAGAAAATTGTGCAAAAATTCAGAATATAGGCAATAAAGCACCAATCAAAAGAATCCTAGAGAATTCTCCAGCCCATGCTCCAAATCCAAAGATAAAGCATGGTTAGATTTAATTATTTATGACAAAAATAAATTCTGTAGGTACCATGAGAAGGAACTTCATATGTAAAGGAAAGTAAATTAAAATAAATCAAGACTATTTAATACCCACTAGAAAACACAAGAACGGAATCAAATGATATATTCTTAAAAAGCATTGGACATGTTCAAGAATGTTTGTGGCAGCCCTTTTTGTAGTGGCTAGAAACTGACACTGAATAGATGCCCTTCAATTGGAAAATGGCTGAACAAATTATGGTATATAAATATTATGGAATATTATTGTTCTGTAAGAAATGACCAGCAAGATGATTTCAGAAAGGCTTGGAGAGACTTGCATGAACTGATGCTGAGTGAAATGAGCAGAACCAGGAGATCATTATACACGGCAACAACAGTACTATATGATGATCAATTCTGATGTACATGGCTCTCTTCAACAATGAAATGTTTCAGACCACCTCCAATTCTTCACTAAAGAAAGCCATATACACCCAGAGAGAGGGATTTGAAATGTGGACCACAACATAACATTCTCATCCTCCTTGATTGATGCTTGCTTACATTGTGTTTCCTTTATCTGATATGTCTTCTGTTTAGATACAATACTTTTTAATAATAAAGCTTTTTAGTTACAAAACATATGAGTGATTTTTCTACATTGACCTTTGCAATAACTTTTTTTCCTCAAGCTTTTCCCCTCCTTCCCCCTACCCCCACCCCTAGATGACAGGTAATTTAATACATGCTAAATAGGATAAATTATATGACAAATACAATACATGTATACATATCTATACAGTTATCTTACTGCAAAAGAAACATCAGATTAGATACAATTTTTCTTGCACAACAATAAGTTTGGAAATGAAAAAAAAAAAAAGCAATGGACTTTAACACATAAGCTGATGACATTCCATGAAAATGGAAGCCTAATCATCAAAGAAAAAAAAAAGATAATCAATTAAAAAAATCATTTGAAGCAAAAATAAAACAAAACAAAAAAGTGTGATAACCAATAGAGATAAAATGAACTGCTGAGTATATTTCTAGCTACTCTTAGTTGCAGTCTTTCAGAATTACCTTTAAGTTTTTCTTTTCATTAATTTTTTATTTTGAACTTAAACACCAACAGCATGGATATTTGCATATAAATACTAAATTTTAAAAACACTGGACCTGGAATTGCAAATCTATTATGTTCATTTTACTTTCCTTAAAAATATTTAAGATGAACTTTATAGATGTTAAAGGTGTCCTGCTTGCTTAGTCTTTCTTGCCTGAATTCTGCTCCTTTTCTCTCCATGAAAAACAATGCCTTAATAATTCTTTTCTTTTTCCTCCTTCTTCTTTTTTACTACTCTATCTGTATCCTTCCTCGCCTTTCTGCCTCACTTTCAGATTTGGAAAAAAAAAGAGAATTACATATAATCGAGCAAATACATATATATATATATATATATATATGTATATATAAGAAAAATATTGACTATATATCCAATAGGATATACTATATGCATAATGAGTCCATTACTTCTCTGTTCAGAGATGAGTAATAATTTTCATCATCAAACTTCTGAAATTTGGTTGGCTATTTTCTTGATCAGCATTCTTAAACCATTCAAAATTGCTTTTCTTTTTAATATTGTTATTGAACAAATTGTTATAATGATTCAGCACCCTTCTCTCTGCATTGCTTTATCCTGTTCATTACAGATTTCTTTGAAACTGTTCATTTCCTCATTACTTATAGCACAGTAATATTCTACATTCATATATCATAACATGATACCTTTTTGTTTTGTATATGTGGATTCCTTTCCCTTTTAAAGATCTCTTTGGAATACAGACCTACTACTGACATTACTAGATCAAAGAATATGCACGGTTTTATAACTGTTTGAATATAATTATAAATTGTTCTCCAATATGGTTGGATCAATTCATAACACCATCAATGCATTAATGTCCCAGTTTTCCCACTTCTCCAACATTTATCACTTTCCTTATCACAATCTGAGAGGTATGAGGTGGTACCTCAAGATTGTTTTGATTTGCATTACTCTAATCAATAATGATTTAGAGCATTTTCATGTAATTATAGATAGATTTAATTCATTTTAGAACTACTTGTTCATATCCTTTTACCATCTATTAGTTGGGGAATAACTTTTATTCTTATAAATTTGATTCTATTCTCTATATAATTTAGAAATTAGATTTTTATCAAAATCCCTGGCAGTAAAAAATTGTTTTCCAGCTTTCTGTTTTCCTTCAAATGGTGGTTGCATGGTTTTGTTTGTGCAAAACCTATTTAATATAATCAAAATTATCCACTTTACATTTCATAATGTTCTCTATCTCTTATTTCGTCAAAATCTTCCCTTCTTCATAGATCTGGCAGGTAAACTATTCCTTGATCTAATTTGCTTATAGTATCACCTTTAATGTCTAAATCATTTACCAATTTCAACTTTATCTTGATGTAGGGTAAATTAGTATTTATTAGAAATTTAGAACATAACATAGATCTGAATGATAATCTGAAGACATAAAGCCAAAAGTAATGTGTTTTCTTCCCTTTTTGCAGCTTGCATTTTACTATGAAAGATTGAGGGAACACTATTAAGAGATTTGAAATATATATATATATAAAATGTGTGTGGTGTTTGTGTGTGTGTATGTGTGTGTGTGTGTACATGTATAATTTTCAGGGGAGAGAGGTATTAATTGCTGCATTAAATAACTCAAATGTTCTGTATAGTATATAGCTTATCTGAAATAAAGAAAAGTTTTGATATAACATGTAATCACCATCCTGGAAAGATATTTTGGTGCCAAATCAAGAACATCTCTAAAGAAGGACTTTGAATTTTCTTTCATCCTACAAATTATAAGGAGACACAAAATGTCATGGTAAAACCTTTTTTAGAATTATAAATTTCGCAGCTATATTATGGAGGATGGGTTGAAAACAGGAGAGACTGACCATCAGGAGAGCAGTTAGGAAAAATACAAGAGGAAAGAGATGGCAAGGTTGATTTTATTATATTTCATTGTTTCTTAAGGGGGAAAGTAATACAATTATTAATGAGGACTCTCCCAAAATTCATTTTCAAAAGTTTTATATTTCCTGAGGAAAGTGATTGTGTCAAATGTCATCACAAATGTATTTATATAATGATCTGATAGTATGTTTGCATAGTACTTTAAAGTTACCATATACTATATACACATTTCCTTCAATCTTCATAGCAAGGTTGTAGACATATTGCTATCTGGAAGCCCTGAAAGATAAATAATACTACTGATAAGCAATAGAGCCCGAACCAAACTCAAAGCTGCTGAATTTTAATTCTTTCATTTTTACCATGTCTGCTGGAGTTATCAATTAAAATTGGTGCTTTAAAATTTATCCTTCTATCAACTAGTAAAATATTTAATAATATTTACAAATGCAAATAATTATAAATATATTTAATGATATTTATAATTTTGTAACAATATAATTGTAGAAATATGTATGCATATATTGGTTTTAACATATATTTCTACAATATTGGCGTACTTGCCATCTAGGAGAGGGGATAGAGGATGTCAGGGGATGAAATTGTAACACAAGGTTTTGCAAGGGCTAATGTTGAAGAATTGCCCATGAATATGTTTTGAAAAAATAAAGGAAAAATAAATGTAAATATAAATAATATTTGTAAATGTAACAATTTGCAAATATCTATGCACATCATAGGCAAAATACTGACATTTTGCATTATAATAAATTCTCTGATATTAGAACCTTTATTGGGTTAAAGTCTAATCAGGGATTATGTAATATATTCTAAAATGTTTATAGCAATTCTCTTTAAGTGGAAATTGTAGGAATGTCGATCAATTGGGAAATGACTGAACAAGTAATGGAATACTATTGTGCTGTAAGAAAAGATGTGTTGGATGACTTCAGGAAAACATGAAAAAAACTTCCATGAAATAATGGACTATTAAAAATAACTAAATTTAATATAAAGATATTTGAAGGAAGACACTTCAGAGAAATAATTAACAAACAGAAACATGCATAGAACCATTTTACATATATATCCATATAGATATCTGTGCATATATATGTACATATACATGTTTATATATGTACATTTGTGTATATAAATATAAATATGCATAAATATACATATATATGTGTGTGTGTATATATACAATGGTAGCCATCTCTAGAATGAGAGCTGGGAGGAGGGATGAAAAAAAGAAATTTACGTGATGCTTTTGTTGTGTATTTGAAAAGAATAGCAAGTTGTGCATAGCAGATTTTCAGTTTCAGGTGCAATCATCTTTTTTATTAAACTATGCAACAGACATGCTTGTTTTATTCCTTAAATTAAGAAAGCAATCAGAAAACTAAATGATAAACAGACAGTAGGTAATTATTAAAATATATTACATTAGCATATTTGGTTTAATTCAGCAAGCATTTAGCAAATGCCTAATTTCTGAATGACACAGATTAGATGATGGTGAAACACCCCAGATTCTTACTTCAAGGAAGTTCCCTTCTACTTGGATGTACATTCAAAATGGCCTTTTTTTTCTGTTCCATTCCTTTTCAGTTTCTCTCCAACTGTTAGCCATTCTTTTCTCCTGTACACTCCTTCATTAGAGTGTTACATTGCTATGATACTGCTTTCTCTTTGTTCTCCTCATCATAAATTGACTAATATATTTTACTCACCTTTGGTAGAAAATAAAAATGTGGTTATAAGCCAGAGGTATGCTTTGAATCCTTTTCTCTTCTCATATTCTAATCTGATCATTTTTCAAGAATTCAATGATAATTACTTTTCAGATGATTCCTAAATCTACATGACATATATAACTTCTTCTGAAATCTACTTGTATATCACCAACTACTTGTTGGATATCTCTACAAGAATGTTCCATAAACATCTCAAACTCAACAGGTCCAAAGTAGAATTATTTATATTTTGCCCATCCATTGTAATTTCTTCAGATTTATCTCAAAACATTATTATTTCTATTTTTGACAGCACCATCCTTCCAGACACTCAAGTTTTAAGATACCATGCTCAATTCATCCCTTTAATTCAATCTCTCATATCCAAGCAGCAGTCAAGGGATAATTTTCCTTCTTAGACAGAATCTCATTTCTGGGGGTAAAGCCCAGATGATAGAAAGGAAGCTGCTTGAGCTCTCTTAGTTTCCCTTGAAAACCATGTTAAACCAAGCCTCTAAACAGTCTTACAGAATGAATCACTCTCCAGTTCAAAATATATTGGAAAAACTTCAAGAAAGTCAGTTTCATTGGGGTGAAAAAAGTGTAAAAAAAGTGTCTTCAGCTCAAACAGGCTCTGGGAAAGCCAGCAAGAGGTCAGCAAATCAGCAAGTAACAGTCCCAGTTCAGTAGAGGAGCAGATCAGTGGAGCAGCCTCCAGTCCCAGCTCAGAAGGCTGTCTGGGAAACCAGGCTGTTTCTTGAAAAGAGCAGGCAAAGCTACCACTTTTAAACATAAGGGTACCCTATGCTCAAAGCCAAGGAGCAGAGCTGCACAGGAAGCTTGGGACAACAAGCTTGGGGCAGCTCCTCCTTTACTGCAGGAGCAGAGCTCTACCATAAAAATACAATAAAGGGGAAATATCAAAAGAAAAGGAAAGAAAATGAGAAAGAAACAGAAAAGAAACTTTACCATAGAAAGCTACTATAGAGACAGGGAAGACCAAAATTGCAATTCAGATGAGGACAAAATGTCCACGAAGGAAATCTCAAAGAGTGATATGAATTAGTCTCAAGCTCAAAGAGGCTCCTTGGAAGTACTCTTTTATGAATACTTTAAAAGGCAAATAAGAGAGGTGGAAAAAAAAAAAACAAAACATGAGAAAAGATATGAGAGGTATGTATGCAAGTGAGAGTTAACAGCTTGAAAAAGGAAGACAATTCTTTTAAAAATACAATTGACCAAATGCAAGAAAAAATGCACTGAAGAAAATAACACCTTCAAAAGTAAAATTAATCAAAAGGAAAAAAAAGATACAAAAGCTTACTGAAGAAAATCTCATATTAAAAAACTAGAGGGGCAGCTAGGTGGCGCAGTGGTTAGAGCACCAGCCCTGAAGTCAGGAAGACCTGAGTTCAAATCTGGTCTCAGACACTTCCTAGCTGTGTGACCCTGGGCAAGTCACTTAACCCCAATTGCCTCAGCAAAAAGCAAAAAAAAAAAAAAAAAAAAAACTAGAACAGGGCAAATGGAACCTAATGACACAATGAGACATCAAAAATCAGTCAAATAAACTAAAAGGAATAAAAAATATGAATACCTTGTGGAAAAATAGCTGACCTTGAAAATAAATACAAAAGGGATAATTTAAAAATTATTGGTCTATCTGAAGGCCATCACCCAAAAAAGAGCCTAGATAGCATTCTTCAAGATATCATCAAGGAAAACTGTCCTGATATTCTAGAAAAACAGGATGAAATAGTTATTTCAAGAATTCATAAATTATCTTTAGAAAGAGATCTCAAAAGAAAAACCCCAAGGAAGATTGTTGCGAAACTTTAGAATGATAACCTCAAGGAAAAAATATTGCAAGCTGCCAGACAAAACAATTCAAATGTGAAGGAGCAACAGTCTGGATCACTCAGAATCTGGCAACTTCTACAATAAAGGATTGGAGGGCTTGGAATACCATATTCTGGAAGGCAAGTGTTACAACCAAAATTAACCATTCAGCAAAATTGAGCATCATCTTTCAAGGTGGGCAATGGAACTTCAATGAAGCAAGAGACTTTCAATTATTTCTGTTAAAAAAAAAAACAAAACTCAGAACTAAACAGAAAATTTAATCTACAAACACTGGACTCAAGAGAAACAAAGAAAGAAAAACAGGAAAATCATGTTATTTAAAGGTGAAATGGTTTACATCCCTAGTTGGGCAAATGATATCTGCAAACCTTAACAACTATATCTATTACTGGAGCAAACAGAGGTGGGGCATAGCATGAACAGAAGGGGTGGTTGTGAATGAACTCTGATGTGATGATGTCAAAGAAAAAGATATTAAGAAATGGAAAAAGGTATGTACTAGAAGTAGAGTAAAGGGGAGATATAATGGAACAAATTGAATCACATGAACAAAAGATCTATTACAATGGAGAGAAAGAAGGAAGGGGAATTGATCCCATCAGTTTTAGATGATGATCATTCAGTTGGGTATAGAAATTTATCTAACCCTATAAATAAGTAGGGAAAGAAAGAGGAAAGAAAAGCAAGGGGTTGATTAGAAGGGAGAACAGAAACACTAGGAAAAAAGGGAAGAGGGAAGAGGGGTCATAGAAGATAAGGTAGTGGGTGGGTAGGTTAAAAAAGCACTACTTAGAGAATGGAGGAAGATCAATATAAGATAAGATATCAAGTAGGGTGAGACAATAAACACACACAATAAAACACTCTCTTATTACTGTCCCAGTTTTTCTTTTCCTTTATTCTCATCAGTCTAGTGTGGAACCTCATCACCTTTCCTTCATTATTTATTTATTTATTTATTTTCACTCATATCTGACTTTTTTGTAACTCCATTTGTAATTTTCTTGACAAAGATCTTGGGGTAGTTTGCCCTTTCCTTCTTCAATTCAATTTTCAGATGAAGAAACTAAGTAGAAGAAGGAATGAAGGAAGGAGGGTATTTAGGAAAGAAGGAAGGAAGGAAAAGAGGCAGGAAGAAAGGAAGGAAAGAAGGAAGGAAGGAAAGGAAGGAAGGGAGGGAGGGAGGGATGAAGAAAAGAAGGAAGGAAAGGAGGGAAGAAGAAAAGAAAGAAGAAAGGGAGGGAAGTAGGGAAGAAAAAAGAAGGAAGGGAAGGAGGGAGGAAGAGAGAAAGGAAGGAAGGAAGGGAAGGAGAGAAGGATTGAGGTAGGAAGGAAGGAAGGAAGGAAGGAAGGAAGGAAGGAAGGAAGGAAGGAAGGAAGGAAGGAAGGAAGGAAGGAAAGAAGAAAATAGACAATCTCACAATCTGGCTTTTGTCTACCTTTCCACTCTTCACATAATTCCCCTAAATATATTTTAAACTGACATACAGGTTGATTCCCCACAAACATCATTTTATCTCTTACCTCCTTTTTTTTTTCATCTGAGAAGAATGCTTTCCCTGCTAGTTTCTATTTTTTAGAATCTCTAGCTTCCATCAAAATACTACTTCCAAATACTATTTCCTATTTAAAGCCTTTTCAGTAACTTTAAACTATTAATACTTTCAATTGAGATGATTTTAAAATTATTATTTTTTTATAATAGGCAGTTACTTCTTCACTTCTTTCAAGTGGAATATAAGTTCCATGCAAAGAGGGACTGTTTTTCTCTCTCCATATGGCTAACACCTAACACGGTGCCTTATACATGGATACTTAAATGTTTGCTGAATTGGCTTGCATAGTCTAAATGAGGAAAAGAGATGATTTTCTGCAAAGGTTTCTTACTACTAGAATTAAAGTTCCCTGGGTGAAGATGAACTTAAATTAAGTCTAAGGATGGGCTTGATTTAAATTGTTGCTACAAAAGATGTAGATATCCAAATAGAAGGAATATTAAAGAAACAAAAACATATGTTCAAAAACAAAAGGTACACATCAGGAGCAGAAATTAGTGCCAGGATGAACAATTTGGAATTCTGATGTGGCAAATTTGTTGTTGTTCAATAGTTTTTGGTCATGTCTGATTTTTTTGTGACTCTTTGTAATTTTCTTGGCAAAGATCCTGGGGTAGTTTGTCCTTTCCTTCTTTAACTCATTTTTCAGATTAAGAAACTGAGGTAAAGAGGATTGAGTGAATTGGTCAGAGATACATGGCTAGTGAGTGTCTTAGTTCAGATTTGAACTCAAGAAATGAGTCTTCATTCCAGCCCTCTATCCACTGTACCACCCTGCTGGCCTAACAAATAGCACTCTCTTAACACTTGCTGAGTTACAATTTAAGATTAAAACATCACTTCAGAAAGATAATTCAGCATGAAAAAGGGAAAATATGACCTGGAAAACTAGGTAAAAATCCATGGGAATGGCTCAGAAATGAAAGGAAGAGGATCTAGCCAAGTATAGTAGCTATAGGAAAATAAAGAAAAGAATAACTATAACAGACCTTTTTAAGGAAGTTTCCATATGTAGATGTAATTTTGAGATTATTAGCTACATGAGAGCAGAGACTGTCTCATCTAAAGGGTTGTTTTTTTTTAATCTTCCAGAATACTTAGCAAAGTATTCTGGGGGGAAAATGCACTCAATAAATATGTAATCAATATGTTTTTGCATGAAAGGATATCAGGAGAAGATCAATATATTTCTTTATATTAAAAGTAATAATTTGGGCAATATGCCCCCCCAAATGGGAACTTTATATACAATATATAAATGTGAATGTGGATGGACTCTTTATATTTTACTGCCATTTTTTTTGATATCTTAGTTTGCCCTGCTGAAATGAAATGTACTTCACACAGTGTTAGTTACACATCAATAGAATATATTTGGAGTTTGAATTGCTTTCTACTGGGAAACATTTAAATGAAAATAGTGTGTCACTTCATATAAGTGTTAGTGTGATATTATATTGTGGCATACAGTTTTTTAAAATCACTTTGGGAAGTAGCAAATGGATATCTTCATGGAAATTAAATTATTTACCAACTTTAAATCATGTGGACTGTACTAAAAATGCAATGATAAATGACTGGAAAAATCAATAATAAAACAATAAATTTATATAAATGTTAAACCCATAAAATTAAAATTTGCAAATGAAAATCTCAGCCAATAAATTCAAAATTCAAATAACCAGAACTAATACTATCATGGGGAAGATTATGACTGGCAGGAGATCAGAAACGGAGCAGAACTCATTAGAAATATTAATCTATGTATGTGGTGCTTGTTCTAAGCTTACTGTACCTCTCAAAGGCAAACCTTTCATTCAAAAGTATATCTTTCAAAACTACTTTTGTGCCTTTCAGCTGCCCCTATTATCTCTCATTACCACTAATTATTCAAAGCAGAATTTGCAAGCATTTATTTTGCTCTTTACATCTCTGACCGTTTCATAACCAGAATGACAGGCAATTGTCACAGTTGTCCCAGAGGCGACAGTAAAAAGAAGGTCACAAGAAAAACAAAGCTTGTTATCCAAAATGAATATCCAAAATGAATAGGGATTATGGAGATTCTCAAATGGAACTGCCCATAAAGCTTTCACTTTCACAGATAGAAAAAGCATGGGAACAAGATGTTCACTTATGTATTTAAGAAGAGAAGAATCACTTTCTTTCTGAAGGGATTATTTATTACAACCCCACTGCTGCTGTGAAGCATTGAATGCTTGACATTGTTATAGAAAATCAATGGGATTCAATCTGAGAAAGTTGTGTTGCATGCATCGAGACCTGACAGTTGCATAAATCAGTATTTCTGAGGGACAAAAAAAAATCAGCACTAAACAAAACCAGATTCATTTGTATACCTTTCTGAAGCCTGATGTGATGGATATTTCATTTTTCTTTGGAGGGACCTCTATTACCAGTTGGCATGCAACTGCCTGGTAAAGTTGTGCAACAGAGGATATCCCTTTATAAAAATCTGATTAGAGAACTTGCTTTCAAAGCATTTTCACTTGTTGAAACTTTTCTCCTTAAAAGGACACTGTACTGGAAATTGCTCTCATGTTCAAAAAGAATGTGACCTTCCTTCTTTCAAGTTAAAGTTAACCTTTTTTATGAAATATTTTTAACAGCTTGACTAGAAGCAAATTTGGAAAATACTTTATTCAATGTCATCTAGCATTACTGCTGAGGGAAAAAATCATATGTGTTGTATTCATACAGACATTGAGAGATTAAATGTGCTTTATTCTTCCTTATCAAACTGTACACCAAAGTCCTGTTCCAGTAGTACATCAAGGCATGGAGATAACCCTGGATTCTCAACAAAACTTATTAATAGAACATAGTCTTTGGAGAGTACTAGAAACTGATAGGGCTTTAGGGCTTTGAATTTAGGAATAGCAATTTTTGGGGTAGCTAGATGTTAACAGTAAATAGAATGTCTAGAGTAAATAGAGAGTAAAGACATGAGTTCAAATCCAGCCTCAGATATCTATGTGACTGAACAAGTCACTTCCTCAGTTTTCTCATTTGGAATTGGAAGACCACTTAAGGATGTTTTCCAAGAAAACCCCAAACAAGGTAATGAGAAATAAGACATGCCTGAAATGACTGAATAAGAAAACAACAAATACTCTATGCATCTGTCTGTCATGTAAGGAATGAATTATGCTCAGAAAGTCTCATCATAAGAATCCTGACCAGTAAGTGATTATACTCTTTTGGGGAACCTGTGAGGAACACAGGTCAATGTATTGATTATATCAGCTAATGAAGGAAACAACAAACATTTATTAAGAACATGCATATATGTGGAATACTATGCTAAGTATTCAAGGAGAAAAAGTTAGATAAGGCACAAGGATTGTGAATATTTACTTATGTGCTAATAAAGGGGTAAAATAGAAACACAAATAAATATAATAGAAAATAATAGGAATAAATTACTCAGAAATTTGGGAAAATGGTAAATTTATTTGGAAGACAAAGAACATGACTAGTTCCAGAAAGAGGTGACATTTGAGTGGGATTTTGGATCACTGAAAAAGGAAGCCACTAACAAAGGTAGACAGGAGATAAATATATGTATGTTGATACAGCATGTGCTCTCAGGAATCCTATGACTACAATTAAGTGCCCAAGGAGAACTTAAATGATTTTAATTGAGGAAGGGTATAGAAAAGAAAGGAATATTTATTAACTGTCTACTATATGACAGGTATTCCTGAAAGCGTCCTTGCTGATTTGGCCAGTGGAGATAATAATAATAAACACAAACTACAAGTATTTATATGACATTTTAAGATATGCAAAGTACTTTATAAACACCAGCTCCCTTTTATTCTCCTACTAACCTAAATGCAATAAAAAATAAATATAATAGATGCTATTATTATCTCCATTTTATTGAGGAAATCCCCAGTTTACAAATGAGGAAACTGATACAGAGATAAAGAATGCTATGCTATGAAGTATCTAAAGATGAAGCTAGAACTAAAATCAGGTCTTCTTGAGGCCAGGTCTAGGGCTCTATCCATTTTAACATCATGTTAAGTATAACATAAAATGGTATACTTAACATATGTTGAGATGGTAGAAAAGTAAAAAAAAAAATGGATCTGGAGTAAGAGTGCCTAAGTTATAAATTTTCTCTGACATTAATCTCCTATTTAATTGTTGGTATCCCTTTCTGGGATTCATTTTCTTTAGTATCTGAATGAAAGGATTAGGTTAGATGATCTCTAAGATACTTTTCAGATTTAAATTATATGATTAAAAAAATTCTATGAGCAGAGATTTGAATTCTATAAATCTATCAGATTAAAAAAAAACTTTTCTCTTGATGGTTATCTTTTCTATAATAAAGTTCAACTTCCATGTCTTTCTGACAGTAAAGACAACTATCTAGTACCTAAATCTCTCTTTTACTCATACTAGCTGAGGGATTCTGGGTATGATAATGATATCCTAAACTCTCTCACTATCATACAAGATAGGTCAGCTTTTGCTTAAAAGGTATTAGTATTGTCTTAGAAATTTTATTGGATCAGGAGATTAAGACTTGAGACATTGGTAAATATCCCTAGGTATAAAATACTCAGAACATGGGATTATAGATCTTTTCCCTGCACAAACTAGCAAGAATGACCAACACCAAAGCAGGAGAGGCATACTTGGTTGAATCAAGTGAAGCTCCCCCCTCTTTTCTGAATGTCTTTTTTAAGCATTGTGTAAATAAACTTCCCATTTTTTAATAAGGTTAAATGAATTAAAAGTCTTATTTCTTTCCAATATCTACCAGAGGATTAATCTGTTAGGCTTTACCTAGACACTGAACATGTTAATTTACCTGTCAGGACCACTGGCAACTCTCATACAGTAACAAGTAAATTCCTAACTACCCCCGAAAAGAGAATGTCCTCCCCTGGGAGTTCTCTACAGCAAGGAATCACAAGTCAAATTAAAAAATTATTCTCTGCATATAAACCTTCCCAGCAGTTGAATAATTTCTTTAGATACAACATACTTCCCCTTCTTTCTCATAATTTTTGTTCTGGGATACAGGAAAATCAGCCATTCTGATTATTGTGATGTAAGAAAAAGAAAGGAAAGGGAAAACAAAACAAAAAACAAAACCTCTTTCCTTCCTCATTGAAATAGACTGGGCAAACATTCTTAATTAAGGCATTATTTTGAACTTGTTCAATATTTGCGCCTAAGATATTGTCTTTAGGTATAGAGGATGGAAGAAAAACAATATTATGGCCTCAGAAATGCAGATGATGATTAATAAAAATTGTCAACCCACTTATATCTTTTATATATATGTATATATATATGTGTGTGTGTGTGTGTGTGTGTGTGTGTGTATTCCCACTGATTCAAATTGTAACTTATTTAATGTTTCTCATTCTCTGTGTATCTGATCTCTGCACTCATAATTTCAAGTAGTACATATTAATAGGAAAAAAAATAGTAGGGACTTTCCCTTGACATACTATGAGGAACTATGGAGCAGACAGGCTGTGCAAAGATTATTTCCTGCATATTTCTTATCTGGTCCATCTTATTTAAAGTCCATGAAACTTTAGCAATTGATCATTTTTAAAAAGTAGAATAATGCATGATTATTTTAGCCAAATATTAAAATTTAATTACCCTCTTAAAAATTTGACTAAAATATATTTTTAAAAACAACTATATAATTTGTTGTTTTATATTCAAAAAGAGCTTTTTATTTTCAAAATATATGCAAAGATAGTTTTCAACATTCATTCTTGCAAAACCTTGTGTTCCCAATTTTTCTACCTTCCTTCTCCCCATCCCCTCCCCTAGACAGCAAGTAATCCAAAATATGTTAAACATATACAATTCTTCTACACATATTTCCACATTTATCTTGAATTGTTGTTTTATATCCAACCTATGGTAATATAGTAACAGCTGAAAATGAGAGAAAATAAAACTTTTGGTTTTCTGAACACACAAAAATATTTTGTTACTTCTTGTTTTATTAAAATAATGTTTTCAAGAATTATGGTATAGTACATATGATAATAGGATAAAGATTTAGAATAATAAAGTTCCTAGTCTTATCTTTCTCATCAATTATTTGGATCCCTATAACAATTCACTTAAGTTTCCTGAGTCAAATATTGTTAATACAACTTCCCCAATGGAACCCATGGAAATATTTTGGACTAAAGTAATATTTATGAAGGTGCATGGAAAAAAATGTGAACAAATGTACTCTTTACCTTACAAAATCCAGGAAGTGAAAGTTTAAATGACCAGAAACTAGAAACAAAAGAATCTGCATCTTCATTTCAAATAATGTAATAGGAAGAAATAAATGATTTTCATGTTCAGTAACTGCTTGTTTTTTGTATTTCTTATTTATTTATTTATTAATTTATTTTATTAAAGCTTTTTATTTCTATAACATATGTATGGGTAGTTCCCCAGCATTGATCTTTACAAAGCTTTCCATTACAAATTTTACCCCTAGTCCCCTCCCCTCCCCTAAATAGCAGGAAGTCCATGACATGTTAATAATGTTGAAATACTTGACAATTTAGGCAAGAAAAATCCTATCTACAAGAAAAAAAAAAAGAAAATCAGAGAAAGGCAACACAATGCAAGCAAATATCAATAGAGATCATGAAAATGTTACGTTGTGGTCCATATTTCATATCCCTCTCTCTGTGTGTATATGGTTTTCTTCAGTGAACAATTGGAACTGGTTTGAGACAATTCTTTGTTGCAGCGAGCCATGTCCATCAAAATTGATCATCATGTAATACTGTTGTTGCTGTCCTGGCTCTGCTCGTTTCACTCAGCGTCAGTTCATGCAAGTCTCTCCAGGCCTCACTGAAATCGTCCTGCTGGTCGTTTCTTACCGAGCAATAATATTCCATAACATTCATATACCATAATTTATTCAGCCACTCTCAAATTGAAGGGCATCCCTTCAGTTTCCAGTTTCTAGCCACTACAAAAAGGGCTGCCACAAACATTCTTGCACATGTGGGTCCCTTTCCCTCCTCTAAGATCTCTTTGGGATATAGGCCCAATAGAAACACTGCTGGGTCAAAGGGTATGCACAGTTTGATAACTTTTTGAGCATAGTTCCAAAATGCTCTCCAGAATGGTTGGATCCGTTCACAGTTCCAACAACAATGTATTAGTGTCCCAGTTTTCCCACATCCCCTCCAACATTCATCGTTATCTTTTCCTGTCATTTTAGCCAATCTGACAGGTATGTAGTGGTACCTCAGAGTTGTCTTAATTTGCATTTCTCTGATCAATAGTGATTTGGCGCAACTTTTCATATGACTAGAGATGGTTTTAATTTCATCATCTGAAAATTGTCTGTTCATATCCCTTGACCACTTATCTATTGAAGAGTGGCTTGAATTCTTATATATATGAGACAATTCTCTATGTATTTTAGAAATGAGGCCTTTATCAGAACCATTAAATGTAAAGTTGATTTCCCAATTTGATGCTTCCCTCCTAATCTTATTATGCATTTGTACAGAAACTTTTAAACTTAATATAATCAAAATTATCCATCTGGTGTTCAATTCAGGATTCCAGATCTTCTTTGGACATAAATTTATTGCATCTCCACAGGTCTGAGAGGTAAACTATATTATCTTCCTCTAACTTGTTTACAAAATCACTCTTTATATCCAGATCATGAACCCATTTACATCTTATCTTGGTATGTGGTGTTAGGTATGGGTCAAGCCCTAATTTCTTCCACACGAGTTTCCAATTTTCCCAGCAGTTTTTGCCAAATACTGCGTACTTATCCGAAAAGCTGGGGTCTTTGGGTTTATCAAACACTAAATTGTTAAGGTTATTGCCTAGATTGTCCTGATAACCTATCCTGTACCACTGATCAACTGCTCTATTCCTTAGCCAGTACCAAACGGTTTTGATGACTGCTGCTTTATAATATAGTTTTAGATCTGGTACAGCAAGGCCACCTTCATCTGCCTTTTTTTTTCATTAATCCCCTTGAGATCCTTGACCTTTTGTTCTTCCAAATGAACCCTGCTATTATTTTTTTCTAGATCTGTAAAATAATTTCTTGGGAGTTTGATTGGTATGGCACTAAATAAGTAGATTAGTTTGGGTAGTATTGTCATTTTTATTATGTTTGCTCTGCCTACCCATGAGCACTTAATGTTTTTCCAATTGATTAGGTCTGATTTTATTTGTGTGGAAAGTGTTTTGTACTTTAGTTCGTATAGTTTCTGACTTTTCTTTGGCAGATAGATTCCCAAATATTTTATCCTACCATCTTTTATTTGAAATGGAATTTCTTTTTGTATCTCTTGCTGCTGAACTTTGTTGGTAATATATAAAAATGCTGATGATTTATGTGGATTAATTTTGAATCCTGCCACTTTGCTAAAGTTGTGAATTGTTTCTAGTAGTTTTTTAGTTGAGTCTCTAAGGTTCTCTAAGTATACCATCATGTCATCTGCAAAGAGTGATAATTTGGTTTCTTCATTACCTACTCTGATTCCTTTTACCTCTTTTTCTTCTCTTATTGCTAAAGCTAATATTTCTAATACAATATTAAACAGTAATGGTGACATTGGGCAGCCTTGTTTCACTCCTGATCTTATTGGGAATGGTATTAGTTTGCCTCCATTACATATGATGCTTGCTGATGGTTTTGAATACTTGCTACTGATCATTTTAAGGAAAAGCCCATTTATTCCTATACTCTCTAGTGGTTTTAATAGGAAAGGGTGTTGGATTTTATCAAATGCTTTTTCTGCATCTATTGAGATAATCATATGGTTTTTGTTAGTTCGGTTATTAATATAATTAATTATGATGATAGTTTTCCTAATATTGAACCAGCCCTGCATCCCTGGTATAAATCCTACTTGGTCATAGTGTACTATCCTGGGGATGACTTTCTGTAATCTCATTGCTAATATCTTATTTAAAATTTTTGCATCAATATTCATTAGGGAAATTGGTCTATAGTTTTCTTTCTCAGTTTTCTCCCTACCTGGTTTAGCTATCAACACCATATCTGTCTCATAGAAGGAATTTGGCAGTATACCTTCTGTCCCTATTTTCTCAAATAATTTGTATAGTATTGGAATTAATTGTTCTTTGAACGTTTGGTAGAATTCACATGTAAATCCATCTGGCCCTGGAGATTTTTTTCTTAGGGAGTTGGTTAATAGCTTGTTCTATTTCTTTTTCTAATATGGGGCTATTTAAATAATTTATATCCTCTTCTGTTAACCTGGGAAATCTCTATTTTTGTAGATATTCCTCCATTTCATTTAGATTATCAAACTTACTGGCATAAAGTTGGGCAAAGTAACTCCTAATTATTGCTCTAATTTCCTCTTCATTGGAGGAAAGTTCTCCCTTATCATTCTTGAGACTAACAATTTGATTTTCCTCTTTCCTTTTTCTTATCAAATTAACTAAAGGCTTATGTATTTTGTTGGTTTTTTCATAGAACCAACTCTTGGTTTTATTTATTAAATCAGTAGTTTTCTTATTTTCAATTTTATTAATTTCTCCTTTTATTTTTAGAATTTCCAATTTGGTATTTAATTGAGGGTTTTTAATTTATTCTTTTTCTAGTTTTTTTTTTAATAATAAGCCCAATTTGTTAATGTTTTCTTTCTCTATTTTATGCAAGTAAGCATCTAGAGATATAAAATTGCTCCTTATAACCACTCTGACCATATCCCACAAATTTTGGTATGTTGTCTCATTATTGTCATTCTCCTGAATGAAATTATTGATTGTGTCTATGATTTGCTCTTTCACCCATTCATTCTTCAGGATTAGATTATTTAATTTCCAATTAACTTGTGGTGTGTTTTCTCCTGGCCTTATATTACATCTGAGTTTTATTACATCATGATCTGAAAAAGATGCATTTACTATTTCTGCCTTTCTGCATTTGATTTTGAGGTTTTTATGCCCTAACACGTGGTCAATTTTTGTATAGGTTCCATGGACTGTGGAGAAAAAAGTAAACTCCCTATTGTCTCCATTCAACTTTCTCCATAGATCTATCATACCTAACTTTTCTAACAATTGGATTAACTTCCTAGTTTCTTTCTTGTTGATTTTGTGGTTTGATTTGTCTAATTCTGAGAGAGCAAGGTTGAGATCCCCCACCAGTATACTTTGGCTGTCTCTTTCTTCTTGCATCTCTCTTAATTTCTCCCCTAGGAATTTGGATGCTATTGCACTTGGTGCATATATATTTAGTATTGATATTGCTACATTATCTATGATACCCTTTAATAAAATATAGTTTCCTTCCTTATCTCTTTTGATTAGATCTATCTTGGCTTTTACTTGATCTGAGATACGGATTGCTACCCCTGCTTTTTTTTGTTCACCTGAAGCATAATATTTTCTGCTCCAGCCTTTTACCTTCATCCTATATGTGTTACTATGTTTTAGATGTATTTCTTGTAGACAACATATTCTGATTTTAATCCAGTCTGATATCTGCTTCTGCTTTATGGGAGAGTTCATCCCACTCACATTAACAGTTAAAATAACTAATTCTTTATTTCCTGCCATCTTATTAACCCAAGTTATGTTTTCCCCTTTCCTTTCCCCTTTCTCCCTTCCCCCCTCCTCAGTACTTTGCTTTTGATGACCCCCTCCCCCAAACAATACTCCACCCTTTATGTCCCCTCCCCCTGTTTTACTCCTTTCCCCTGATTCTTCTATTTTCCCTCCTTTTAGTTTATCCCTTTCTTTTCCTCCTTTCCCTCCCCCTTCCCTCTAGCAACAGACAAGTTTCTATGTGAAATCAAGTGTTTGATATACACTTTTAGAGCCCAACCTGA
>JAJPUD010004573.1:99606-117143 GCA_023553655.1 Myrmecobius fasciatus | reverse complement strand
TAGTCCTGAAATTTAGCCACGATATTCCTTGGGGTTTTAATTTTGGGGTCTCTTTCAGGAGGTGATCGGTGAATTCTTTTGATGGTGATTTTGTCTTCTTGATTCTACAATCTCAGGGCAGTTTTCTTTCAGGATTTCCTGCAAGATAGTGTTTAGATTCTGTTTTTATCATGACTTTCAGGAAGTCCAATAATCCTTAGATTGTCTCTCCTAGATCTATTTTCCAAGTCAGTTGTTTTTCCTAGGAGATATTTCATATTTTCTTCTAATTTTTCATTTTTTTGTTGTTTGTTTGACTGATTCTTGACGTCTTATTGAGTCATTCACTTGCATTTGTTCAATACTTATTTTTAAAGTTTTTTCTTTAGTTACCTTTTTAAGCTCCTTTTGTAACTGGCCAATTTGTTCATTGCTCTCTTTTTCCACTTCACTAATTTTATTTTTCAATAAATTGGTGTCTTTATCATATCTCTTTTGGAGGGCTTCTTGCACTGACTTCAGTTTATTTTCCCATTTATCCTGCAGCTCTCTTTTGAGATTCTGTATGAAATCTTCCAGAAAGGCCTTTTGAAAAGGGGACCAGTGATGGTCCTTAATAACATCCTCTGAAGTTTTGTCTAAAGGAACCTTAGAATCTGGGGTCAGCCCTTCTCTGTCTTGATAAAAGCTGTCTATGTTGAAAGCTCTCTTTTGCTTCTTCATTTTTTTTTAAACACAGTGTATGTCTCTTTAAGGTTTGTAAAAACCGCGGCTAAAGCTCTTTGCTCTGGAGCAATTTGGTGAATTAATTTCAGGTGCTGGGCAGGTGGGGGCTAGGAATAAGTTGGAATTACTCCTTAAACAAGGGAAGTCTGCCAGAACACCTGCTCCCAATCCGGGCAGAATGTCCCGAGTGCCTCAGATAAACTCCAGGTGTTTGGAGTTTGGAGTTTGGAGTTTTTGCCACAATGAGCTAAGCTGAGTCCCACCCTCACTTGTGGCCTACACCACTCTTTATCCCTCTGTCTGAGATAGACAAACCTGATGTGAAGTTCTTCAGAGGTATCAGCAATAAGTATCCAAGTATTTCTGAATTCGTTGACTTGAATATTAGTTCAGAGGCTTATTTTATTGTTGATTTGAGAGAAGATCGGAGGAGATGCAGAGAGTCACGTTTTCACTCCGCCATCTTGGCTCCGCCCCCCGTTTTTTGTATTTCTTTAAAAAAAAAAATCTTAAAATGTATTGACTTTCCAGCTGTCTCTTTTGCATCCATTGAAATAATTCTTTAGTGTTTTGGTGTGAATATTCTTTTAGCCCAACACAAATAGTTCAATCTGATGATCTCCACAAGCATCTAGACACATTTTAGAGAAGAAGTCCAAGAAAGATAAATGCTGTCTTTATTTGTTGGTTGGTTGTTGAAGTACTTATCCACTTATAACCAATGGAAAAACTGATTTAAATGGACGGGTCTGAAATTAGATGGATTATGTAATTTAGGAGATATAAGTCTGGCTCAAAAAAAAAAAAAGCCTTCTATCTTTTTGTAAAGGATACTGTCAAGTTAAAATAAGTGAAATGCAGATCAATATAGAAAGGTTATAGTTCTTTCTGGGAAGTAAGGATCATGGGCTTTTTCAAAAGAATTGTTTGAATTGGTCTAAAAATTTTCAGTTATTTGAAAGAAGAAAAAAAAAAAAACCCAAACCCCAGTGGTTTAAAAGAAAAATGTGTTTGTTCATTAAAGAAGCAGTCAAGTCTGTCTTGCTGATGGCCATAACATATGTGACTATTAAAAAGAAAGCCTTAAAACTCACAAGGTGAGGCCAATGCACTTCATTTATGGCAGATGACCGGACCTGCTGAGACTCCAAAATGGATTTCAGATAAGGTGAGAGGCATGTCAACTTAAGAAAGAAATATTTTCAGTTCTTGGTAGTTTTTAAAGCATAAAAAGTTTCCATTTCATGAGAGGTTAAAAAAAAAGTTTCTATTTCATCTAAGGTTTAAAAAAAGTCTAGGGAAAAAAATCAAGGTGGTCTTTACTTTAAAAAAAAGTGACTTTACTTTTCAATGATTAAATCTTTTAAACATCCATTTTTTAATCTAAGAAAGAAGAAAATATCAGAAAATATAAAATGGGCTGAATCAGAGAAATTTAATAAAGTAACATTTTTATTCCATAGAAAAAGAGTGAAGCATAAAAGATTTTTTTATAAGGGATACTGTTCTTCAATGTACAACAGATAAGCCAATTATCAATGCCCTGAGGTCAATCAGAGAATATACAATAACCTTGATTTCTCCATGGTAAGAAGAATGCAAATTTCTTTTTGCCCCTGCTATTTTCTTTATAGAATTCCAAGACTCCCAGGAAATCGCACCCACATGGAGCTCAGTTCAAGAATAATTAGCCTCTATGGCTGTCAGCCAATGGAAACTCAACAGGCCTGCAGCTTTTTGTAGCACAGAGGTTAATATTGAATCTTTAGCTAAAAACTGAAAATTTTCCCTATCTTTGGAAGCCACAGGGTAACAAATAAGGTACCAGCATGTAGTCCTTAACTCAGTTCAACCTGGTGGTAATTATATTGATGGTTAGGACATCTAGTGATTGATAGTTACACGTGCACATTCCCAAATATGAGAATAACTTAAATTTATAAATGGCTTTGTAGTTTAAAAAGGGCTTTCCCAGAGGATACCATACTTGACCCTCAAAATAATGCTGTAATAAAGAGTAGGATAATGTTAGCTTTTTTTTTTTAACATATGAAGAACATGAGTTTCAGATATTTGAATGTCTAAAATCACTTGGTAGATCTGGAACTACAACTTATATCTTGTGACTTTCAGTACAGAGCTTTTTCCACTATACTTATCACAACACATAATAATAGCATCCATAATATTTAGGATGTATATTTCTATATTACATATACTTGTTTAATATGTACATATATATTTATACATGTGAGGAATATAAATATATACTAACATACATATATATGTGTGTGTGTGTCTGTGCATGTGTACAATATATATCTTGAAATATATTGGTATATGGCAGACAGACATCCAGACTTGAAAAATGAAAAAAAAAATTAAAAATGAGGTCGTCTTGCTACTAACATGTATTGTTTATCTGATCATATATCACTTTAGTGAACATTAAACCTCTCAGTACCCAAGAGAAATATTTAAACTTGTACACTACAGATAGATTGTTAATCTGTTTCATTTGAGGGCAATTATTCATTGAGGGGTAGGGAAAAGGGGAATGCACAGTCATATATATGTGTGTGTGTGTGTGTGTGTGTGTGTGTGTGTGTGTGTTGTGTGTGTGTATCAGTATGGGGTACATATATATGTCGATACATGTGTACATGTGTGTATATCTATATAATATATATAGATACATATCTATCTATATATGTGTGTGTGCATGTGTGTATTTATACACATACTTTGTTCCTTTATATTTCTATCCTTTTTGGTTCTCCTTTCAGATCTGGAGGAATGAATACAAATATCAAGAATAGATAAACTTGTATATGATTAATCTCTCTCTCTCTTTTTTTTTTTTTTTTACTGAGGCAAGTGGGGTTAAGTGACTTGCCCAGGGTCACACAGCTAGGAAGTGTTAAATGTCTGAGGCCAAATTTGAACTCACTCCTCCTGAATTCAGGGCTGGTGCTCTATTCACTGTGCCATCTAGCTGCCCCTGATTAGTCATTTCTTGAATAAAAGCATTTAATTAAAAATCATTAATACAATTTATTTGAATCATAATATTTTATTTAATTTTAAAGAAGTATTTTTGTTCATTTCTTCTGACACAATTGCAACTTAAGTATTTTTTTTGAGCAGGAAACTATTCTTGTGCTCTGAATTTCTAATGGATAATTAAAACTTAGCACATGAATTTCTAAATTTACTAATTTTGACATCCATATTCCAAATTAGCTAATTATATGACCTGAGCATTCCTCTCCTATTTGCTAAGATGCAAGATTTTGATTTAATGATTATTTTGTATGTTTCCCTTTTGAATAAAAAAAATTAAAAGCCTATCTATAACATATATGACAGTGTAAATTCAAATTTTGATATCTAATTTATAAACCCATCTCTATTACCTATTTGAAAATCAAGTATATGTGCTTTATCAGAAAGAAATCTGTGCTAGCGAGGATTCAAAAAATCTGAGTTCTAGCTAGGCCATAGACACTAACGTGCTCTATGGTCTTGGATAAGTTACTACATAGGTTTGGATTTTAATTTTGTTAAAGTGTGAAAGTGTGACCCTTGTCAAGCTACCTCCTAGGTCACAGTTACCTCATGAATAAAAAGAAGAATTAAATTAAATGTTCCTTAAGTTCCTTTCTACCTTTATATTGTCATTCTTCAGACTGAAAATATAGACCAAAAACAGTTAGCTAAGTAGAAGAGGTTCACCAGAATTTAGCTTTAAATCCTCACATGCAGAATCCATCACTCTTTATATTGGGGAATACTGATCACCCCATCCAGGGCTCTATCCTCTGCCTTCCTATTCTGAGCTTTCTTTTTTATCACTTTGTCCTATGAAGATTTAGGTGACATGCTTATCAAAGTTATAGATGAAGCAAATCTAAATGCAGAACTGATGTGAACATTTTGAAAAAACTAAAATAAAAACATAAATAAATAAATAAATAAATAAATAAAAGGTTTTAATAGATTAGAATGGTCAAATTAAATAAGAGAAAACTTTATTATGTCCATTTACTATTTGTGCATTTTTCCTTTCTCAAATACTTCTTGTTTGTTTGATCTTGCCTATGCCTACTTCACTAACAATTCTATATTAGACTTATCTGTATTAATGTAATATCTTTACATTAGAATGTAAACTCCTTGAAGGAAGGGGCTTTTTTGATTTTGCCTTTGAATCTCCACTGGCTATGACAGTGCCTGTATATAGTGGGAATTTAGAAAATATTTGTTGCATTGAGTTATTTAAAAATGTCACCATTCACAAAGATAATTGCATAAATTCAGGATATGAAAATATTTAGGCATTGCAGTTTATGCTATACAAGCTATGGACTATAGTGGATTGAATATACAGTGTAGCTTAGCAGATTAATGAGAAATATACTATTGAAATGTTATGCTGAAATGATGGAAGTCTAATAAACAGGATTTCTTGAAGATTTTCCACTTGTGACCCCTTTTTGAAGGAAAAATTTTTACTTAACCCAGGATATAAGTATGTAAAATAGGTATATAAATCAAACATCTACTGATAATAAATCATAATTTCACAATGTCCCACATTCAGTTATGCAACCCCATATGGAGTCATGACACATATTTTAAGAAACTTTTGTCTAGAATAATAAAGGTCCTCTAGGTTGGCTCAGTCAGACTGCATTTAATATTGTGTCCAGTTTAAAATTCTATATTTTAGAAATTATATCAATAAGGTTGAGAGGATTCAGATGAAGGATAATCAGAATGTGACAGGACTCAGAATTTTATAAGTTTGGTATCAATTGAATAAAATATTAGTATTATCTTAGAGAAGAATTGGACAGAGGGATGATTCAGATTTTCAAATGTATGAAGAATTTATTCTTCTAGGTGTCAGAGCTCAGAACTCCGCAGGGAGGCAAATTTCAGTTCAACATCTGGAAAAATTATTTAACTTCTAAAATTGTCACAAAGTTGACAATGAGTTACATCAATATTTAAGCAGTTCCCTGTCACAGGTGGTATATAATGAGACTTGTAGACCACCTGTTTAATACATTACAGGTAATATGTGCTTAGGTTTGAATTAGATTACCCATGTGTGAGTTCCCCTCCAACTATAATAGTGTATCTTTCCAGGTACAGATTTCAGATTAGATAACACCCAATAAAAGATAAGGTCCCTGGACACATCAAGGGTACCATCATACATTTGAACTGTCAGGAGTTTCCTGTGGGCCTTCTCTTCCCAAACAGGAGCCTATTTTTGCAAATGACTCTTTATCATTACAATTTACTCAAGTTTTCTCATCCCCCCCAAAAAAATGTTCCCCATTCATTTAAACCTACAGTCAATGAAAGCCAGCTAGTGTGATAAACATTCATAAAATGATCTTCCTGGGGATGGTTTAATACTTAAGGCAGTATGTGTGTGTGTGTGTGTGTGTGTGTGTGTGTGTGTGTGTGTGTGTGTGTGTGTGTGTATACTTTAGTGGAGGGCTTGTAGAAACAGTTTCTTTAATCATAATACTGTTTTCATTTTATCTGTTTTAATTTTTAGTTAGATGATTTTAGTAGGATGTTTTAATTTTTAGTGAGATATTATTTTTCATCACTGTTTTTTCAAGACCTCCAAAACTTTATCATGTAGGCAGCCTCATACTCCAGCAATGTCTAGACCCATATTTAATCAACTATCGTACAAAAATATGAAGGCAAAATGAACTAATATACTTGATTTTATAATTAATTTTACTTAATAATATAGGGCTTTTAATGATAGCTACAGTTAATAGTTAATATTTTCTTGTTATATAATTTCAAAATTCCACAAAAACAAGAAGAGGAAAATTATAAGGAGAATCTTGACTTCAACCAGCACACAAAAATCTGTTCCTCAAACCATAATGAAAAAAAGAGTGTTGGGATTGCAGCTTTTTGAGATTTCAGGTGCCTTAAAAGGTCACTAAGGTCCTGGGTTTCCTAGTATGTTGCTATCATGTATGGTTTGGATTCATCCCTTCCAAAGTCACTTTTAACTCTGGAATTCCCTGACTCTGTGTGATTCCTTAATTTTTGCTTTGATTCCTTTAAGACAATTAAACCATTCCAGATGAGTGTGATTTGGATAGATGTTTGGGTATGAAATCAGGAAGAGTTATATTCAGTCCTAATATATAGGACTAAAATATACCAGTTGTGTGACATTGGGCAGTTCATTAACTTCTTCCTGTCTCAGAAATTCTTCAGACTATAAATTTTAGAGATGTTGCTGGTCAATACTAGTGATTTCCCTATATTAGTGGTCCAGGTCCAGACCACTCTGCTAAGATGACACAGTACAGAAGACTTATTCTAGATAAATAAGTATCCAAGGAAAGATTGCATAACACACCTAGGTATCCCTTTGTACCATTTATCTTTCCGTCTACTTTAGAAATTACTTCATATTGCAGTTAAAGTCTGTTATTTTGATAACAACTCTAAATTAAAATTTGGAAAAGAAGTCTCTTACTAGTTTGACCAAAGACAGAATAATATAAATGCTTCTAAACTTAAAATCATCTGAACTTCCAGTTATTTCTGATCTTTTAATATAGATTCAATATTTTCTGAACAGAAGAGTAGAAAGAGAAAAAGTAAATTTATCAGAAGAATAAAAAGAGAAGACAAAGAGAAGAAAGGAGAGAGAAAAAAAGCATTTAGTGTCAAATGCATTTTCTTTTCTGGTGCTTAATTTTATCTTATCAACATACTTGTTGATAAGCTCACCTCCCTTTATTAAGGTATTGTGGTTTTAAAGAGAAATTACAAGTAAGGCTAAAAATAGTTTCCCCTTCCCCCACCCCCATAACCTAAATAAAAATTTGGGGTGACATAAATAAAAGAAAAGGAGACATATCTCTGAATCCTGTGAAAGGCTATGAAATTCAGCATGGAAGGGATATAGAAGATCGGTAATGAGTCAGTTAAAAGGTGTTCTAAAAGATCATATTAGTCCATACCTATCACATAATTTTTCTCCTAGCTACCTTTTTGAGTCCCTAGAAGGGACAAAAGGTCTATTTTAAGGGAAAGCTTAGGGTAGGTTGTATAAGGCAGAAATTTTGAACCTTTTAAAATATATTTTGATAAGCCTATTTCAATACCATTGTTTTTCTTTTTCTTTCTTTTTTCTTTCTTTCTTTTATTTTTTTTAGCTGAATTGGGGTTAAATGACTTGCCCAGGATTACACAGCCAGGACATGTAAAGTGTCTGAGGCCAGATTTGAACTGAGGTCCTCCTGACTTCAATATTCTATCCACTATACCAACTACCTGTCCCAATGGATTTTCTTTGTAGTCCCTTCATGCTTTATTTTATTCATTAAAATTTTTATTTTAAGAAGAGGATCTATAGACTTCACCTTACCATCAAAAGAGTATGAAGAGTATGCCACAAAAAAATGTTAAAGATCCTAACGTAAGGATATGGTAGAAAAATGTGTACAATACATTTCTGAAGGCTGCAAATAAAAATAAAACCCACCTAATATTCAGCAAACACATTGTGATTTCTAGAATTACTTATTACAAGCACAAGAAGAATTTAAAGATTTGGCTTTGCACTCTCTGAAAATCTGTATTCTCAACCTCATCCCAATTTTTTCTCATTTACTATTTTTGTGACTTCCTATATCAAAGCTCTTTATTCTAGCTAAAAGCATTATAGTAATTCAGAGTGAAATAATATCTATCTGTACCTGAGTCATGATAACTGTCAGAGGAGCAAAGGGAATATATGCAAACGATACTGAGAATATAGAATCAACAGGACTTGATAATAGATTATTAAAAAGAGATTGAGATTGAATGAGGAATAGAGGGTGACACTATGATAGTAAAGCTAGGTAACAAGGAAAATTGTAGTATGCTTCATCATAATGGGAAAGTTTGAAAGGAAAGAGGTAATAAGATTAATATTTCTATAGGAAATCTGGTTTCAGATGAAAATTAGACTATTGAAGAACAGTAAGACTGGAGGTCAGTAAAATGATTAGAGCTGTATATATGGATCAAAGAATTAATTGCAATTGGCATTTGCTATCTATAAGGCGATTGAATCCATGTGAACTGACAGGGTCAGTAAGCCATGGATTTAACTACTACTATTCCAGTAGTCCAGTGTCATCTCAAAGACTCAGAGATTTCAACAGAGGCAGTCCTTCAGTTGTAAGTGGGGTCCTGTAGGGAATTCTCCATTTTACTGCACAGTGGCTTTGAATCCTAGCCTAGGAAAACCTAGCCTAGGGAAAAATTGAATGTGCAGTCATTGATTCTCCATAGAATTGAAATTTATGGGGTTTCTTTAGATCAAAAATTGATCTAGAGTGCTGGTATCTGCCTACTTTGTGATGTCCAGTGATCGGATATTTTTCTTATTACAGTATTACAATGATTTGACTATCACTTATATATTCATTCTCAAAAATAATGTTGTGTTTGCCAGAATAGTGTACATAAAACTTATATGCATTTCAGGAGGTTTTACCTGAAAGGGTTATTTTCTGAATAGGAGTCTAGTAAAATGCAAGCTATTTTCAAAGCTAAAAAATAAAATAAAATTTAAAATAAGCCCCACAAAAATGCACTGCTGAGTATTGCATTTTAATTAAAAGAAGCTAATCATTTTTGCCTCTAATTAAGAAACACAAGTTCAGTTATGTTGTGCTGTAATGTCACTTCAGGGTTTTTTCGCATCATGAAATGCTGAAACATGGACATCAGCAATCTATTTCATTAAGGGAGTTATCTTAAATATTACTTTTCTTACCAACAATGCTTCCCAGTGCCAGTGTTAAAATTAAGTAATGGAATCAGTCCAAAAAAAGTGCATTATGTTCTGTGCAAAAATGTGTATTCCCTATTTAAGGCAGGTGTGCTCTCTGCTTGACCTTTTTGCGATTTTGCAAAGCTACAAGACTTTCGATAAAATGGCTTAAAATATTATATTTTTACCTAAACATGGAACATTTGGGTAACAGAAGGCTACTTTTCCTTAGACTACAGTAGCAAAAGTTCAGGTTTGTAGTGAAAAAAGGACAGTATCTTTTGTCCCATAACAAGTTGTCAGATTTTATAACTTTTAAAGAATTAAGTAATTAACCTTTCTATCCCAATACCCAGGGACTTCCTTGAAGTCATTTCACATTGGAACCACATGACTTTCTGGCTATTTCCATTTCCATGATCTAGAGACTAGGTATATCCAATAGAACCACAACAAAAATCAAACCTTGGGTACATACTGTTATCTCCCATATTCAGGATACCATTTTGAGACACATTGAATATGGACTGATTGATAGTTTTTACCAAGTGCAAATCTTTTTCTTGTGAATTTTTTTTTTAATGCTCTAGGTAAAACAACAAATTTGCTATAATATGCCTTACAGGTTAATCTTTATTTTCTTTGGGAGATGTCTCTGGGAGAAAAACAAAACAAAATAAAAATACATTTATTAAGTTCTTACTCTGTTCCAGTCCCTCTCCTAAGTGCCAAGTATACAAAGAAAGTTAAATACATTATCCCTGTCCTCAGGGATTTCACATTCTAATGAGAAAGATAACATGCAAATAACCATGAATTTATTTTGTAGTGGAGATTAACAAAAAAATATTTACTATTATCATGGAAGATTAGTTTTTGTGTTCAGTCATTTGCAATCCTTTTTGATTCTTTATGACCCCAGGGGTTTTCTTGATAAAGGTACTTGCCATTTCTTCCTTCAGTTTATTTTACAAATGAGAAAATTGAGGCAAATAGGGTAAGGGAGGTAAAAAAAGGTTAAGTAAATAAGTGTCTGAGGGCATATTTGAATTGAGGCTCCTGGCTTTTTATGCACTAGATGCCCATATAATGTACATTAATTATAATCTCAGAGGAAAGGCACAAGCTGTGGGTAGGTGCAGCAGGAAAGACTTATGGTAAAGATAATAGTTGAGTTGAGCATTGAAGGAAACCAGAAAACCCAGGAAGTGAAAAGGAGAACATTTCTGTTGTGGGGGAATGAAAAGAGAGTGAAAATATACAGAGGTAAAAAAAGGGAAAGTTGTGCAAGGAAAAGTAAGAGGGAGACTTGCTGGATTATAGTTCATATTAATGAGAACAAATTATAGGAAGGAAAAGGCAACACTATAAATTGATTTAAATGTCCAACAGAAGATTTCACAAAGGATATTGCCATGAAATATTCATATTGAAGGGGGTAGGAAGGAAGGAGGTTCTTAGACCTACACTTTGGGAAAATCAAGTAGACATCTAAGTGGAAGATGGATTATAGTTGCAGACACTGAAGTCAGAGAAACTAAATAGAAAGTTGTTGTTGTTGTTTTTTTTTTTTTGGTTTTGTTTTTAGTAATCTAGGTGTAAGGGGATGAGAACCTGCACCAGAGTTGTAGTTATGTAGGTGAAGAGAAGAGTATGTATGTGAGAGATATTTGAGGAGAGAAAGTATGAAACCTAGACAACAGATAAGATTTGTAGAATAAATGTCAAGAGTTGAGGATGATTCCACAGTTTCATACTTGGGTTTCAGGGAAAATGATGGTATTCTCCAGTAATAAGGAAATGTGGAAGAGGGGAAGATTTGAGAAGGAAGGATAGGAATTTTGTTTTTTTATCAAGTTAAGAATTTAGATGTTTACATATCATTTTAGATGTTAAAAAAAAGGAAAGAAATTAAAATGTATATGAAACTGAATAATCATTTCCATATAGGTCACAAAACAAGCCAAGAACTTTTATTAACTGACTGCTATTTATCTACTATTAGATATCTACTCCCTACTAGAAGTGAGCCTGGAGTCAGAAAGATCTGAACACAAATCTGGACTCAGAAACTAAGCAGCTCTATAACACTGAACAAGTGATTTAACCTTTCTTTGATTCCTTGGCTTCAACTATAAAATATGTATAATAATAGATAGCATCTTCTTGCCAGGGGTGTTGTGAAGGTTAAATGAGAAACTATTTGTAATATAATTTACACAGTGTCTGACTTGTAGTAAGCATGTTCCTTTCTTCCTATTTTGTGTTGGGCTCTATTTTAAGTGCCAAGGATACAATATATTGAAAATAAAAGGTCAGGTAATGAGGAGAATCAGGAAAGAATGAAATCACAAAATTCTAGAAAGAAGAGAAAATCTGGGAGAAGACAGTGTTCAACACAATAGTGTTGAAAGCTGTAGGAGGATCAAAGAAGATGAGGATTGAAAAAAGGGACATTGAATCAATCCATTAAGAGATTATTAGTAAACTAAGGAAGAGAAGTTTAAGTTAAATGGTGATATCTGAAACAGTGCAGGGAGTTAAAAAAAAAGGCAAAGAAAAGCAGGTGACATTTATATATGACTTTCCTGTGGAGTTTATCCATGGAAGGGAGGAGAGATATAGAATACTGGAAGGATCAAATAAGTGTTTTTGAAGATATGGGTATATTTTTAGGCATCAAGAAAGAATACAATGGATAGGGAAAGATTAAATATTTAGAAACACAGTGGGTAATATGTTGGGGATAGGAGGATAGGTTAGGATCAAATATTCTTATACCAAGTTTTATTCTGCCATGGAGAAAGAGCACCTCTTCAGGAGGAAGAAACAGTTAAAAAAGATGCCTAAATGGGGGAAGGAGGTGAGCGCAGAGCCAAGATGGTGAATGGCAGACAGCATTCTCTGTGAACTCCTGAGACCTTCCCTCAGACCCAGACAAATTGAGCCTCTGAACTTGTTCGGGAGTGAGGGCTCCATCAAACACTTGAACTACAATGCACTTCTATCAAAAATCTTCTTTGAAAGAACTCCGGGGAAGGTCAGTTTCAGACTCTCAGGCGATCAGCACCTTGCCGCCATGAGATGCCAGAGTGCCCTGGGCAAGTTGGGGCCGGAATAGAGCAGCGGATTTTAGGTACTCTAGAAGTCCCTGGGAGAAATTTGGGCCACTTTGCTCTGCTTGCTGGCAGGTGCTTTGGCAGATCTGCCTTTGGTAAAGGGTGGATTAAGAGCAGCTGAAAGTGTGGTCCTAGTGCGGATCTAGCCCGCCCACCGGAAGTCAACTGGGCAAACTGACACTTCTACCCATCTGACTCTTGTTCCTCAGCTCAAAAACATGAGCAAGAATCAGAAGAAAGTTCTCACCATAGACAGCTTTTATGGAGAGAAAGTAGGGCAGACCCCAGATTCTGAGGTTCTGAAAACAATCCCAGATGAAGGCACGAAGGCTGACATGAGCTGGTCCCCTTTTCAGAAAGCTTACCTGGAAGATTGCATAAAGAATCTAAAAAGACAGCTAGAAGAAAAATGGGGAAATGTATTGAGATCAGTGCAAGAAGAAAATAGCGCCCTGCAACAGAGATGTGAAAAACTGGAAGAAAAAGACTGGTGAATTGGAAAAAAGACAACAATTCACTGAAAAACAAAATTGGTGAATTGGAAAAAGACAACAATTCGCTGAAAAACAAAATTGGTGAATTGGAAAAAGACAACAATTCACTGAAAAACAAAATTGGTTAATTGGAAAAAGACAACAATTCACTGAAAAACAAAATTGATGAATTGGAAAAAATCACCAATTCACTGGAAAATAAAAATGGTGAATTAGAAAAAATCATCAGTTCACTGGAAAATAAAAATGGTGAATTGGAAAAAGACAACAATTCACTGAAAAATAAAATTTGCAAAATGGAAAAAGAATGCATTGAACCAAAAAATTCAATTGGCCAGTTACAAAAGGAGCTAAAAAAGATAACTGAAGGAAATAATATTTTAAAAATTAAAATTGAACAATTAGAAGTAAATGAGTCAACAAGACTTCAAGAATCAGTCCAACAAAAACAAAAAAAAATGAAAAAATAGAAGAAAATATGAAATATCTCCTAGGAAAAACAACTGACTTGGAAAACAGATCCAGGAGAGACAATCTAAGGACTATTGGACTCCCTGAAAGCCACGATGAAAAAAAGAACCTTGATGCTGTCTTCCAGGAAATCATGAAAGAGAATTGACCTGATGTTTTAGAACCAGAAGGCAAAATTGGCATTGAAAGAATTCATCTATTACCTCCTGAAAGATACCCCAAAATTAAAACCCCAAGGAATATCGTGGCCAAATTTCAGGACTATCGCACCAAGGAAAGGATATTGAAATCAGCTAGAAAGAAACATTTCAAATACTAAGGAACTGTAATTAGAATTACACAAGATCTGTCAGCTTCCACATTAAAGGAACGAAGGGCCTGGAATCAGATATTGTGAAAGGCAAAAGAACTTGGATTACAGCCAAGAATAAGTTATCCAGCTACAATGAGCATCATCTTCCAGGGAAGAAGATGGTCGTTCAATGATACAGGAGAATTTCACTTATTTCTAATGAAAAGACCATATCTGAACAAAAAAATTGACCTCCAAATACAGAACTCAAGAGAAGCATAAAAAGGTAAAAAGGAAAGCCCTCTTGAGAGCTATATTTCTACTATGGGTATCCTTAAAGAATGGGGGTATGATTCAATCTTACTTTGATAATAATTGAAAAGAAATTAGAGGTGAAAGGGATATCATACAGGAAAAAAAAGGGGGGGAAGGAGGCAAAATAAAGTAAAAAAAGGAGGTAAAATAAGGCAAAATCTCATAAAGAGACATAGAAGATCTAATATAATTGAGGGGGAAAAGGGAGGTCGATGAGTATAGTGTAAACCTTACTCTCACTAGATTGCACTCTAAGAGAGTATATCAGACACATTTGGCTTCAAAGAAAGGCCTGACCCTCCTTGTGGGAAGGTGGGAGGGAAAGGAGGAAAGGAAAGGGATAGACTAATTGAAGGATTAGGAAAAAGGTGTAAAGGGGAGGGAGGGGTTCTAAAGGGGGGAGGACTGTTGGAGGAAGGTGGTCATCAAAAATAAAGTACTGGGGAGAGGGGAAGGGAGAAAGGGGAAAAGGAAGAGAAAATCATAACTCTGGGTAAATAAGATGGCAGGAAATACAGATATAGTTACTTTAACTGTGAATGTGAATGGGATGAACTCTCCCATAAAATGGAAGTGGGCAGTGGACTGGATTAAAAGCCAAAATCCTACAATATGTTGTTTACAAAAAATACATCTAAAACATACGGATACATACAGACTAAAGGTAAAGGACTGGAGCAGAATCTTCTATGCTTCAGGTGAACAAAGAAAGGCAGGGGTAGCAATCCTTATCTTGGATCAAGTAAAAGCAAAAATAGATCTAATTAAAAGAGATAAGGAAGGAAATTATTTTACTAAAGGGTACCATAGACAATGAAGCAGTATCAATACTAAACATATATGAACCAAGTGGTATAGCATCCAAATTCCTAGGGGAGAAACTAACAGATGCAAGGAGAAATAGACAGTAAAACTATACTAGTAGGGGATCTCAACTTTGCTCTCTCAGAATTAGATAAATCAAACCACAAAATAAATAAGAATGAAGTTGGGGAGGTAAACAAAAGGCTAGAAAAGTTAGGTATGATAGATCTCTGGAGGAAATTGAATGGTGATAGTAGGGAGTATACTTTTTTCTCAGGGGTTCATGGAACTTATACAAATATTGATCATGTGTTAGGGCATAAAAACCTCAAAACCAAATGCAGGAAAGCAGAAATAGTAAAGGCATTCTTTTCAGATCATGATGCAATAAAACTCACATGTAATATAAGGCCAGGAGAAAACAGACCACAAGTTAATTGGAAATTAAATAATCTAATCCTGAAGAATGAATGGGTGAAAGAACAAATTATAGACACATTCAATAATTTCATCCAGGAGAATGACAATAATGAGACAACATACCAAAATTTGTGGGACATGGCCAAAGCAGTTATAAGGGGTAATTTTATATCTTTAGATGCTTACTTGCATAAAACAGAGAAAGAGACGATCAATGAACTGGTCTTACAATTAAAAATGCTAGAAAAAGACCAAATTAAAAACCCTCAATTAAATACCAAATGGGAAATTCTGAAAATAAAAGATGAGATTAATAAAATTGAAAATAAGTAAACTATTGAATTAATAAATAAAACTGAGTTGGTTTTATGAAAAAACCAACAAAACTAGATAAGCCTTTAGTTAATTTGATTAGAAAAGGGAAAGAGGAAAATCAAATTTTTAGTCTCAAGAATGATAAGGGATAACTTTCCTCCAATGAAGAGAAAATTAGAGCAATAATTATGATTTACTTTGCCCAACTTTATGCCAGTAGTTTGATAATATAAATGAAATGTGGGAATATCACAAAATTATAGATTGCCCAGGTTAACAGAAGAGGAAATAAATTATTTAAATAGCCCCATTTTAGAAAAAGAAATCGAATAAGCTATTAGTCGACTCCCTAAGATAAAATCTCCATTGCCAGATAGATTTACATGTGAATTCTACCAAACATTCAAAGAACAATTAATCCCAATACTATATAAACTATTTGAAAAAATAGGGAAAGAAGGTATACTACCAAATTCCTTCTATGACACAGATATGGTGCTGATAGCTTAACCAGGTAGGGAGAAAATTGAGAAAGAAAATTATAGACCCATTTCCCTAATGAATATTGATGCAAACATTTTCAATAAGATTTTAGCAACGAGATTACAGAAAGTCATTCCCAGGATAACACACCATGACCAAGGAGGATTTATACCAAGAATGCAGGGCTGGTTGAATATTAGGAAAACTATTAGCATAATCAATTATATTAATAACCAAATTAACAAAAACCATATGATTATCTCAATAGATGCAGAAAAATTCTTTGATAAAATCCAACACCCTCTCCGATTAAAAACACTAGAGAGTATAGGAATAAATGGGCTTTTCCTTAAAATGATCAGTAGCATCTATTTCAAACCATCAGCAAGCATCATATGTAATGGAGACAAACTAAAACCATTCCCAATAAGATCAGGAGTGAAACAAGGCTGCCCACTGTCACCATTACTATTTAATATTGTATTAGAAATGTTAGCTTTAGCAATAAGAGAAGAAAAAGAGATAAAAGGAATCAGAGTAGGTAATGAAGAAACTAAATTATCACTCTTTGCAGATGACATGATGGTATACTTAGAGAACCCTAGAGACTCAACTAAAAAACTACTAGAAACAATTCGCAACTTTAGCAAAGTGGCAGGATTCAAAATTAATCCACAAAAATCATCAGCATTCTTATATATTACCAACAAAGTTCAGCAGCAAGAGATACAAAAAGAAATTCCATTTCAAATAGCAGATGATAGGATAAAATATTTGGGAATATATCTGCCAAGGAAAAGTCAGAAACTATACGAACTATCTACAAAACACTTTCCACACAAATAAAATCAGACCTAATCAATTGGAAAAATATTAAGTGCTCATGGGTAGGCAGAACGAACATAATAAAAATGACAATACTACCCAAACTAATCTACTTATTTAGTGCCATACCAATCAAACTCCCAAGAAATTATTTTACAGATCTAGAAAAAATAGTAGCAAAGTTCATTTGGAAGAACAAAAGGTCAAGGATCTCAAGGGGATTAATGAAAAAAAAAGGCAGATGAAGGTGGCCTTGCTATACCAGATTTAAAACTATATTATAAAGCAGCGGTCATCAAAACCGTTTGGTACTGGCTAAGAAATAGAGCAATCGATCAGTGGCACAGGATAGGTTATCAGGACAATCTAGGCAATAACCTTAACAATCTAGTATTTGATAAACCCAAAGACCCCAGCTTTTGGGATAAATACTCTCTATTTGGCAAAAACTGCTGGGAAAATTGGAAACT